>CAIGRT010125168.1:0-15462 GCA_903798405.1 Fraxinus platypoda | reverse complement strand
TATTTTATGTAATTACCACTACTTTAAATCAAGGGGCCCAATAGCCCATCAATCAAATCGGTTTATCGCTTTCACAACCAATTTAACCCCTAACGACCGACCCATATGGCTACCTTGGACCTACCCGGCCCGTGGCTCTAAATGAGAATACAAGACAAAAATGAAAGATAACAAAAAGAGTAATTAACCATGTTAATTCACAGTTAACTAGTAGATTATTTTAAGCATGTACAATTAGTGGGACCAAACTTGAGTGATAGACTTATGAAAGGTAGAATTAATTGATTCATTTAAGAGTAATGATATGTATTAAACATCAGTCTAGGTTAGGCCTGTGTGCGGTTTGATTTGAATCGATTTCGATTTCGACTTCAACCCGAAATCAAAACCAAATTAGTTGGTTTGGTGAATTTCAACGCAAACCAATCCACTCTAATTCTTAAACAGAACCGACCCAAACCAAATCGATTACATTTGGTTCGGTTTAGTTCGATTAGTCGGTTTGAAGTTTTAGTTCAAATTAATTTTTTTTAAAAAAAATTGTCTGAATTTTGGGCCCACTTAAATTACAAGAACTAAAATAACTAAATAACTTTATATTACAAGAACTATTTACTAACGGATAAAATCAGGTTAATAGAGACATATTAACAAAAAACTTAATTTTTTTTTTTTTGCTTTTTTTATGCATTATGTAGCCTAATTGCTTGAGTAGGAAAAAAATGCTAAATATAACATAATGAACTCGTGAAATGAAATTTCAAATGCTATTACTTACTGAAAACATCATAGATTCGAAGGAATCAAGATATAATTATGATATTAGAGCTTATCGTTTGATTAATATGTTTTTTTTAAAAGGTAAACATGTAAATGGGTTGGATCGGTTCGGTTAACTAACGATTTGAGACTTCAAACAATGGTTGTATCGACCCACTATGATTTTGTTTTAAAAAAACCAAATCAAACCAATTGCATTTGTCAAACTGGCCTAAATCAACCCGAGTCGGTTCAGTTGGATTGGTTTGATTTGTTTTTCGAATTTTTTTGTCCGAACCTAATTTAAGTGGAACTAATGTGACATTAAATGAGTTACTTAATTTCATTTTTTATTGAGCCTAACACATGATACCAGTGGTACTAGATATCATTATTCTTTATTGAATGATATCGCTTATTTAATGTTACATTATTATAACGTTTTAACACAGCGATACTAAATAGTATTACTCATATTGAAAATTCACAAGAGGCTTAAATAAATAAATGAAACAACATATACATGAAATGAAGAAGATAAAAATCAAATTAAACAACAAAGGATAGAATAATTTCGGAATTCGAGGCTCAACCATGTACTATTTTAATTTGTTCAAATTATAATAACAAAAATAATGATGTTTTGGATTTTTTCTAAACTGAGAAAGTCATGTCAGAATAGATATTTCTTGGGGCATCATAAGCTAAGCCGAAAGCAAATTTCTTGGTGCATATAGATCCCCATTTACACTTCGATTTGAAAAGACTAATTCACTAGTTAATCTCGCTTATGAAGCAATCGGATTGAATGGAACGGTGGTATTAATTTCGTGTGGAATGAAATCCGATTCTCTCATTGAATACGTAAGGCGTTAAGAGCTTTCTTTAGTTGAGGATTTTATTGACTTTTCGCGTCGTACATCCTGCTTCTCGAAGTGTTTCTCTTCTACATCCTTTTCGAAAGGCCTTTTTTTCCTTCTAAAGTCCCTTACTTTAGTGCTTTGAACAATATTCTTCGATTGCTCGATACTCGAAAAACAGTCATCTAAAATAAACCTCTGATGAAAACGTGCTAATGGAGCCAAGGTAATGAATGGCCCCATTTGTTGCTGGATTTTAATTTTATGAAGAAAAAAAAAAGGTAAAATAATAACCACACAGTCTTGAGTGGAAGAAAAAGATATATCAATAATTGACTCATTTATGGATGAAACTCTCCCACATATCACCGTTGCTTGCCCTACTCAATTTTGTTAACGGCTAACTGGCTAAGTACAACGTTTCATTCATATATAATGAACTGTCTCAATACATTAAAAGACAAAAAAATAAAAAATAAAAATAAATAATTGTGTACAGATTAATTAAAATTATAAAAGTGTTAAAAATAAAATTATGTATTTTAGAAGATATTACCATAACCCCTTTTTTTAGTTTTTTTTTTTTTTTTAGTGAAATTAATTAAAGTTAGGTTAAACTACTATCATAAATCCCAGCACAAAAAATTAGCCCATGTTATATATATGATAACGAAGGAGAATATTTATCCAATACATCACAAAAGAATGAAAAAAATAAGGAAAATACAAGATTAAAGATAAAACCATTTTTTGTTGGTTTTTTTTTTTTTTTTTCAAGATGATGCAAAACGATTAGAAAAGAAAGTCATAATTCAATTGAAAAAGAGAAAAAATAAGAAGGATCTACTAAAACAAGCATAACTTTTAGTTCAGATGTCAGATTTACGTGAGCGAGTACAATTCGAAAATGTTTTACGATTCTTCACATTTTTTTAAGGTTTTGTTGTCAAACATTCAGTGCCAAATTTCATCGTTTAGGGGTCAGTTTTAGAGTTTTTCTATTTTGAGATAGTTTATGGGCATTTTTGTCATTTTTACAATTTTTTTTAGTGTTATTTGAGTTTATCTACAGAATTAGAATTTCATTTTGATTATGATTTATTTGTTTGAAGTCTTTAAATGTTGTGAAAACGTTACATTCATTTTTATAATATTTTATTTTTTCCGTTATTTGGTAAATTATAATAATTCTCACGTTTGTTCGAGCAAAGTTCGAACAAATACTCATTAGTGTGTTACATACAAGAATCAGTTACTATTATTCACGTTTTCATTCCGTGTCTAGAATATTAGTTACGGTATGATTTATGATGGCAAGCTAAGTGGTTTTTACTAAATTTGAAGGATAATAAGTGATGAAATTTGTCAATAGTTAAATTTAATATATATCCGAATTCTATAACCAAATGTAGACAATTAAAGTAATAATTCAAGTGAAAAATCGTTGAATTTCGTATTTAAGGTCGAGAGAAAAAACCCAAAAAGATAAAAAGATTGAGGTTTGATTTTTCTTAAAAGAAAATTTTGGAGACAATAGCCATAAGAATAATGTTATCGTGATGTGACGTTTATGTGTAATAATGAAATTGAGTAGTTCAATTTATAAAAGAAAAAGAAAGATAAAGAAAAATGTGAGGGGATAATGAGGCGGGTATGAATATTAATAAATAAATTAGAATAATATTAATAAAGAAGCCGCGTCATTATGGGACCCCACATCGCAGTCCTCTTCATCTTCATCTTCATCTTCATCCTTTTGTCTAAAACCTTTAGTCGTTAAGATTGAATGCAGGTTTCTCATTCGTCTCAATCTTCTTCCGTCAAGATTTTTATTGTTTCTATCGCATTTAGATTTTGAAATTTCTTCAGTAGGAGAGAATGAGCAAATCAGTGCCTGGTACTCGGACCCGGGTCGGGAAATACGAGCTGGGTCGGACTCTGGGCGAAGGCAGCTTCGCCAAGGTCAAGTTCGCCAGGAACATGGAGACCGGTGATTCTGTCGCCATAAAAATCATCGACCGGGACCGTGTGCTCCATCACAAGATGATCGAACAGGTATGCTTACATGCACGCATGTTTTCGTAAATGTATATATTTGTTTAATCAAAATAGTAATTCTTTACTGATTAAAGAACGGATTTAAAATTACTACTTTCATGTTAGCTATGATAAATTAACGATTTGTTCGGTGGGTCCTATGAATTAAGAATTGATTCTAGAAAATAAAGGATTAAGTAATCAATTTTGTTTTCTTTTTCATTTCTTTTTTTTGGTTGGTTGCAGATAAAAAGGGAAATATCCACGATGAAGATGATCAAACATCCGAATGTTCTCAATCTATTTGAGGTAATGTGCAATCCCTTTTTTCTTCACTTAAGTTTTATTTGAACTAATCTTAGCTAGTTACTTAGTGAAACTTGGAAGCAAATTATGTGTAAACACGTATTTTTTAGGTTGAGGATTGTGAAACTTTCTTCTTTTTAGAGTATGCACTGAATGCCAAAATGGTAAAATTAGCTCCAAATCAATTTTTGTCGACCTTGCTTCATACCTTAAGCCATTGTGGTTGCGCATACTAAAACGAATGTCACCAATTTTTACTTCAGAAAAAATAGTTAACTTTCAAAGGAGTCCTTAGGTTCTTCGGTTTCATTCTCATCCTATTCTTTGTTTGAAGTCTAAGTTTTAGACTTCAATATCAGCTCGTCCTTATGTAATTTCTTAATGGACATAAAATTGTGAAAATTTTGCATGGTAACTCTTCTTTGATGTGTCTCACATGGTAAAAATTTTCCTATTACTTGCTTGCAATTATAATAGGCTATGCCAAGTAAAATAAGTATGTCATCAAATATTTGCATACGAGTAGTTCACTTCTGGTGCCTCAGATGGCACAGGTTTATGTTTTCTTTGATTGATCTTATAATAGGTTATGGCAAGCAAATCAAAGATCTACATTGTTCTTGAATACGTTGATGGAGGCGAACTCTTTGACAAGATAGTAAGTTTCTGTCAATTGAATTTTCTATATTGACTTCTGCTTTACGTGCTACTTGAAGTGTGCTACTTGAAGCATATTAATTTCCATCCCTTTATTGTTCACGACAATGTATGCCTTTTTTGTATATTGATTTGTGGTCCCACATAACTTTTGCAATTTACGAAGAAATTTGTCTGCCTTGCTCTTCCGTTTCTAGGCTAAATATGGGAAACTTAAAGAAGATGCAGCAAGGAGATATTTTCAACAGCTCATTAATGCTGTGGATTACTGCCACAGTAGAGGTGTATACCACAGAGATTTGAAGGTCCAACGAACCCTGTGCTTTATCTATTAATTGATTCATTTTTCTCAAAAGCTAAAGTTTTATTCTTGCATGATAATTGCACATTCTTGACACTGTGACCAACACTGGAACTTATCCAAAATTAATCCTTCACAACCTTATGTAATCTTCTTGACGTTATTTATCAAAAATCCAACCATACACATTAGCAATGTACATCTTGGATATCTTCTTGCCTTTCAGTTACCTTAAAATCATCATAGCTGGTCAACAGTATAATTATCATCATAATGACATAATTCTATGTTTAGCATCATAGTTATCGATAACGTACCCAAGTTATCACTTCATTGCCTTATATCCCGTTTCTATCAGTAAATGCAACTTCATTGCTGTCGTGGCCTGTATCGTAACACCACCATTCTCAGTATTATCATGTCATGTCATATCATATCATATCATATCTTAGCCATAATGAGTACCAATTTATTTAATCCTCGTTATACTATCATACCAACATGATCATAAAGTCATGCCATTATCAATAGAGTTATCGCATGATCACGTCATGGAAGTCCATGTTCACAAAATCATATGAATATATTATCATCATACATTATCATCTACAATTTATGGAAATATAATTCTTAAAATTTCAAAATACATGAATATTAGTGCCCACTATAGCGTGTGGAACACCAGGGTATTACATTTATTTATTTATTTATGGTTATCTTGCATGTCTACCTCTTCTATCTGTCTCAAACTCTAAACTTTGCAGCCAGAGAATCTATTGCTGGACTCTTATGGTGTTCTTAAAGTTTCAGACTTTGGGTTGAGTGCACTTTCGAAGCAAGTGCGGGTAAGTGATATAAATCATTAGCATTATCTATATTTACTGTTTGGGTGTTAAGAATTTGATCATCACTCAAGATCTAAATACTTGGTGGAAAAGGCAGAATCTGCTTGATCAAGTGACAGAAGCTATTTGTATGCCAGGAAGTAGCTTTTTGGTTGATTAATCTAGTGACAATGCACTCAATACTGTTTCTGAGATCCATTTTGACCTTTCTGTGCTCTTATCTGATTTTTCCTTACCATTTTTGCAAGTGAAAGAATTTCATTTTTATTGTTTCATCCATTTTCTCTCCAGGATATTTTTACTTCCAATTATCTGAAACGAATGAAACAGTACAGTCTGAATGCAATTGTTTTCATATCTTTATAACCATGGTGTTCCATAATGTACCAGTCCATATCAGTTCGTCATATCCATTTAACTTGGACTTCCTCTTCATGGTCATAACGTAATCCAGTGGGTAACCATTTGTGATTTGACGTGCCTATTTAGGCATACAGCTTAAGAGAAACTAGATCTTTGGTCCAGTTCAATTTGATTGGTGTTACTTTCTTGTTGGGTCCCTACTCCCTATTATGGAACTTAAACTATTTCTATAAGCCAGTCCTCCACCTAGCTTGAAAGAGACTTTGCCGCCAATTGCGGATCTAACTCTCTCTTTATTACAAATTCGCGATCTTCAATTGTATTATGTAAGTAATATTCGAAATCAAAGGAGTTTTCTTCTCTTTTAAACTTCCCGAAGCTAAAGCCTTTTAACCTTAGTTGGAATTTTCTCTATATGTATAGGGGTTCAAAGTTAATCATTCCCGTGTATGCAATCTAATTCTTTCTGTCTCTGTCTCTGTCCCGACATTTAGCTCCAGAAAGATTGTTGTTAAAGTGATCACTGAACCTTCATACAACCTGGTTTACTTGAAAAAGCTTGAAGGAGCAGAGCCATATTCAAAACAAAATTTCATTATGTCTAAAGGAGCTTTCCCAGCTTGAGTACTGATGACTAATGGAGACTCTTCTTTTATATGGTTCAATTGAATATTGTGTTCAGTACCTTGCAAATACTATGATAAAATAAAAGTCAAATCGGTTTTTGAGTTATTCATATATTTGAAAGGAAAGTTTTATTCTTGTTACTGCTTTCAAAATTTTTAATGCAACTACTTCTTATGTCAAACAAATATTGTTTTTATGATATTTCAATTGTTTAAACTTTATCCTGGAATAGTTTATACAAATTTTTGCCATGTCTTGGGCACTATAAGTCTAAAAATAAATGACGAAGGAAATCTCTTAATCTTTTTCTTATTATAGGCAGATGGTCTGCTTCACACCGCCTGTGGTACGCCAAATTATGTTGCACCTGAGGTACCACTTATTGTTATGTAACTGAGAAGTTGAAACATCAAATTTCTCTTGTTAGTTTTTACCATTGGAGATATATATTCCCTCAGGTGCTCACTGATAAAGGCTATGATGGTACATCAGCTGATATATGGTCCTGTGGGGTCATTCTCTTTGTTCTGATGGCTGGATACTTGCCTTTTGATGAGTCGAATCTCACAGCTTTGTATCGGAAAGTAAGTTTTGAGAGATCCCTTCTTGTTTCAGTATCCAGGATTTTGTGTGGATATGTTATTGACTAATTGTTGTGCCAGATTTATAGGGCTGATTTCTCCTTTCCATCATGGTTTTCATCCAGCTCAAGAAAGCTAATTAAGCGTATTCTTGACCCGAATCCACTCACTGTGAGTTCGTAACCTGTAATTTTGTTGTTCTCACTATTCAGATAGCTTTTCCAGTCCCAAATTCTTTACCACCTTTCCAAACAGTACAGTTCTTCTAATATTCACGATTCACAGTTCAGTATTTTCTTTTTATCTCTTCTCTTTTCTGAGTTATTCTTAATACACATTCCGAGGAATGTTCTGTATACTGTAAGTTCAATTGCATCTTTTTTTGCAGAGGATAACTATTCCCGAAATTCTTGAAAATGATTGGTTCAAGAAAGATTACATGCCAGCACATTTTGGACAGGAAGAGGATGTAAGTCTTGATGATGTGGATGCTGTCTTCAATGACTCTGAGGTAAGCTATTAATTCACAAGCCATTTATGATGCAACCTGTCATCTAGATCTGCTCATCAAATGAGTGCAAATGGGACTTTTTCCACATCATCTTTTTAAACCCATATCCTGATAATGGCTACCTTATTAAACTCATATCCATCAAATGGCTACCTCCTTTGCTTATAGTCTGATTTTGGGAAATAGAGGCCATCAGTACTCTTGAGTTTGAACTGTGTCAACTGACTAAATATTCTACAAAAACTGAGTATAGGAAGTATGTCTTGAACATTTGTGACATTTTTTCTTTGGCAGGAACACCTTGTTACAGAAAGGAAAGAGAAACCAGTCTCCATGAATGCCTTTGAGCTTATTTCTAGGTCACAGGGATTCAGTCTCGAAAATCTGTTTGGCAGGCAGATGGTATGTCAGTTGAAGTATATTTGCCTCCTTTTGCTGTGCTTGTAGATGAGTGCTTCGGTTTGGTGAAAATGGAACTATCCAAAATATAAAATTTTCAAGTCCATTATTTTGAATTTGTGTGTCTAGAAGACCATCTCTTTCTCTTTGTTTATGTTCCCCTCCTTAGCAAAGTTGTTGGAACAGCTTGAGCTCTATTCTACTTGGCTTGTGTTACTTTGGCTCCTGATTAAATAAATATCTGTTTGTGTTATTAAGATATTTATCTGCACTTTATCTATTCATATTTAAGTAAAATCATCAGGCAAACTAATAGGTTCCATGTTTATCTTGGATTAAAAAAAATACAGGGTCTAGTGAAGAGAGAAACTCGTTTTACTTCCAAGCATCCTGCAAATGAAATTATGTCAAAAATCGAGGAAGCTGCTAAACCTTTGGGTTTTAATGTTCACAAAAGAAACTATAAGGTACCAATGAGCTCTGGAAGGAAGGATACCATCAATGTTAATGAAAATTCAAAGAGATAATTTCATACTTGTGTGACAATTTCTCATTTCTAACTATTGCAGATGAAGTTACAAGGTGACAAGACTGGAAGAAAAGGTCATCTTGCTGTAGCTACAGAGGTATTAACTTGATTTTGGCTATCAAAATTCCGTAAAGGTTTAATTTTATATGTATAGCTCAGTAATAAGGTATTTAATCTCATTAAAACTAGATAAAAGGGGATCATATTAGTAATAACTTTTGGTTGTGGTAGACTGCAACGACAATTCAATGATTCATGGTCTGTAGATGGCATGGAAAAGATGATTCTACGGCTCAAACTATGTAATTTTGTAAATATTTAGATAATGGCGAGTAGACTTGAGAGCTTGCGTAATTGCCTTAGTTGACATTTTTGTCTTTTAGCTTTTTATGTTGTTTTCTGAAAGATATTGTAGCATAGCTCTTCTCATGTTGTTTAGTCTCACTTGGAAAAGAAATAAAAAGGGGAGGTGAAGGATATGTACCGTACTATACAAGGTAATGCATAACAATAGAAAAAATCATCATTAAAAGGAGCAAGCCACCAAAAGAAATAGAGAGAAAGAAGAAAGAAAACAAAGCTCCATTTATTAGTCGTTTCTATTAGTATTTTTTAGTTTGTCCAAGTTTGATTTGGTAGTGAATATTAATTAGTCATATATTGGGTTTGTAAATTTACTAGCATGAGGACCTCATCGTTGTCTATGTTAATTCTTGTAAGGCTATAATTTCATGAAATAGCCATTTTTTTTGGAAAAACATTGTTTTGAATAGTGAATTTTTGGAGAATTTGTGGTTAAAAAATAGTGAAAAGTTTTGGGTTTACGTGTAGAATATTTTATTGCATGAATGTGTGGTTGAAAATGAGTGTGTAAAAAAAAAAAAGAATTTTGAAAGAATGGGAGACCAACAGGGGCAAAGTTTTTTAGAATTTAAAGCAACAGTGTCTTGTGTGATGCAACTCTAAATCCTTGAGCCGTATTCTACTTGCCATAAAAGTAGATAGCTCAGGGGGCAGTCACTTATTTTTACTGTAATATCTCGGTATCAAATGCTTAGCTCACTATTAGATTCAGGAAATAAAGTAGTATAACGATTTTTCCACTGTTAATTGATATCTCTACCTTCTTATGTACATACTTTACATTTCATTATCCGTACTTTGTGAATTCTTTGTTGTCAAACACGTGTAAGAATTACTATATAGTGTTGTTACATCAAGAAACACCATCTTTTGGCACTTGATTTAGACAGGAAATGCTTCAGTAGCCTTTAGAACTACTGTGAAATTCTTTATGTTTGCGCCAAGTATGCTGGCTAATTTATATATGCAAACTACTTTTTGGATATAGCACTTGTAACCTTCTTAAGTAACGCTTCATCATGTCTAGGAAAAGAGGCTGAAAATTCGTTAAGGAAATAAAGATAATTGGGTAATCAGCAGCGGATTCTTGATATAGTTTGTAAAGGAGTTCTCGAATTTTTTTATCCATTTTTCCATCTGTTTTTCCAACACAGTAATAGTATTGAATACTTGGTCACCTACAAATTTTTACTTCAGGTTTTTGAGGTGGCTCCTTCCGTGCATATGGTGGAACTACGTAAAACTGGTGGTGACACACTGGAGTTTTACAAGGCATGGCAATGCTTAATTTCTAGACGTCCTTAAAATATATTTATTTCAAGTGCCAAGTTGACCAACTAATGGATTTTTTCGCAATATCTAATTATTTGGCAGTTCTACAAGAATTTCTCTTCCGGATTGAAAGACATTGTGTGGACCTCTGAGTTAGATGCAGAAGAAACAAGGTGAAGAGTTTATATCCCTCCTCCTTTCCTCTTCCTGTATGATACATTTGGATACTGTTTTCACATTTTGTTTTTTTCTTTGTCAGATCATAGCAACTTCTCTATGCAAATGATTGATTTCCTGGATTCGCCAAGCTAATTGCATATTTTGTCTAAGAAATCTAAGATAGCAAGGTTAAAAGACACCAATAGCTATAATATATAGAAGCCTATGGGATGGAAATATAGCTCAAGTGCTTGGTTATGTGAGGTATTAGTTCGATATTCTTGGTTGTTTTTGTTTTCTTCTTACATCCTTTTATCGTTTTGAATTGAATTCATTGAGATGCTTTCTTTGGAGTTATTACATATTCAGGACATACTTGATTGTTGTTCTCTCGCTAATAGTTTCCTATATAACACTGTGTTAAACCCCTACTATTCTGTCGCAAGGAGGCCTATGTTTCAATTTTTATTTTTCCCCGAGTATTTACGATTTTGTTTAAATTCTATCTGACTAATTTTAATGGGGGAATCTTGATTGTCTTTCCTCTTGAACGGTATACCATAACAAGTCCATGAAAACTTAAGGATTTCTTGCTGTTTTGGTCTTTAGATTAGTACAGCATCAGTTTTGTATTTGAGAATTAAGTCAATTTCATGAATTGCAGAAGAAAATCTGCTTGTCATTTAGTACACGTGAAAACTGGGATGATAATGGAATTACTGTAGAGATCACGTCTTCCCTAAATTTGATTATATTAGGTATCAAATTTTGATTATTATTTAAGAATAACGAATTAAAGAACATGTTTTTTTTTTCTTTCTTTCAGACTAAGCGGATACAGATTACAACGAAAATGTGCGACGTGAAGGTTCTAAGTTTTATGATTCATAGTGTTGGATCATTAAAGGACAAAGATGATCCTAAGATGAATGTAGGCGAATGAAAATGTTAAATTGCACGTGTAATCTCGTTAAATGGGCGACTCGATTCGCAATAAAACTAATATGTCATGTTGTTATAAGGATTTGGTTGCGTTAAATCTTTAATGGGAAATAAAATGATTTTTCTAACAAATTGATTGAATACAAGAAAATTTTCCACAAAAGTAGGATGGCTAAATGTCCCGCCGCGCCCATTCCCCCATTCCAAATGGAGGGACACGAAACATGATCCTCGTCCCAACATTTATTTATTTTTAATATTTTATGTATATTAAATAAATAAACGAAACAATACGAGAAATAAATATATTTTAGTAGCTCCTCGTCCCAATGACATCACTACACAAAAGAGAGTTGGGACGAAGAAAAGGTTTTAGTCATGTCCCAACTCAGTGCAATTTGTGTAAATACAGCTGTTGATTTTGATTTAAACAAGAATTTAAAAACTGATGGAAGTTGGGAGTTGCTCTTAAATGTAAGAGTAGTAGGGTGAGAAGGATAGTATCTAAGTCTGTGGGCACGGTTTTGTTTTAATGTCAAGATTAGATAAATTCAAACACGTTGTACATGTTTTAGACAGTACGATGAAAAATAATTTAGCTACAACTTGATTTCTGAAAGGTTTTTTATTTTTTATCTGTTAAGCGGATGAAGTTGTCAAATTATAACATGGAAACATGACTGGGTTATGATTTACATTTTTGCAGCTTTTTGGTCTCATTCTGTATGATTATTTTGTATTGTAATGAAATCTGAATTCAACTAACTTCTTGTCTAACAATACCCTATTTTTGTGGTTCCCATTATCAAAGTGGTAAATCCAGTGCTGGACGCTATTATTCAAAATAAATTTAAACGACTGCTATGGGCAAATTTCATCCTCAGCATTGGGTAACCAAAATATTTATAAACTCAAAAGCAAAGCCTTCCATGAACGAAGTGGAATGCACATTCTTAAAATCAGTTTGTAAGGAAAGGGTGCATAAAGTGTTCATAAACTCACAAGACTTGCCTTCCATGAACGAAGTGGAATGCAATGTATGCGCTCGAACACACACGTGACGATCGATGCTTGACTTCTTTTGCTCAACCTTATAGTCTGGAGTAAAACTGTGTAATAATATTTTTCCTAACAAAAAAAGAATGCATTAATTAGGTTTTCAGTGTGTACTGCTGGTTAGCGACTGCCATCTTTGACCCACCATGTCATTTATTACATTTGTTGATGGCCAGCCTCCACCGCCTAACTCCCTTAAAGAACAACCAGTTTCTCCCTCACACGCAAACTCAAAATGTCAAACACTTAATGTGCGCGTAAACTGAGATCCTCTGCTTGCTGTCTCAATGTGAAAAAACAAGTCTTGGACTCTCACATGGCCACTTGCTCAAAAACCCCACCTTCGTTAACAAACATATACCTATAATTAGGTTTGGCGTGCTAAGGATATCTTTCCTCTTTGGTTGTTGAGCTATTTGTGTAATCTTTTTTTCGAAGACTTGTGCCATTAAATTGAGACTTTTGGCGCAGTTTTCTTGTAGATTTGTAATTTACAATCTTTCCTTTTTTAAAAATCTAAAGCCAATTGTTTTTCTCCTCCAATCCCAACTAATTGTTTATAAGCGTGTTAAGATTGGTTGGTTCATCTTATTATAGACTCTAGTGGAAAATATCATCTGTTTCTTGTTTAAGAACTCCAAAAAGAGAAGGGAAATGAAGAGCACAGAAATGGATGAGGAAAGACTAATGGCCGAGGTGGCGTTCAAGAACTCCTCGTCTATGGTCATTAAAATCCGGCGAAAGTTGCCGGACTTTTTGCAGTCTGTTAAGCTCAAATATGTCAAATTAGGCTATGGTTATTCGTGCAATTCTGCAACTCTCCTTATGTTCCTTATAGTTTTCCCTTTGTTCCTTGCTACTGCTATACAGCTCAGTGGTCTAACGGTCAGACTTTTTTCTGATATTTGGACCAATCAAACGATTGTTTTCGATACAGCAACCGTTGTAATCGGTTCAACTGTATTGATGTTTTTGTTAGGCATGTATTGGGCTAAACGACCAAGACCGGTTTACTTGGTCGATTTCGCATGCTACAAACCGGAAGATGAACGGAAAATGTCCGTTCCATCGTTTTTGAAGATGACCGAAGAAAATGGTGCATTTGAAGCAGAATCAATTCAGTTCCAGAAGAGGATATCACACCGGTCTGGCCTCGGCGATGAGACTTATTTCCCACAAGGTATTACATCCACGCCCCCTAATTTGTCCATGAAAGAAGCCAGGTTGGAGGCCGAGGCTGTCATGTTCGGAGCACTGGATTCACTGTTCAGCAAAACTGGAGTTAAACCGAAGGACATTGGAATTCTTATTGTGAACTGCAGCTTATTCAATCCAACCCCATCTTTATCCGCCATGATTGTCAACCATTACAAACTTAGAACTGATACAAAGAGCTACAATCTTGGTGGAATGGGGTGCAGTGCTGGCCTCATATCAATAGACCTTGCAAAACACCTTCTTCAAGCTAACCCTAATACATATGCCGTTGTAGTGAGTACAGAAAATATCACTCTCAATTGGTACTTTGGAAATGACCGTTCAATGCTATTGTGTAACTGCATCTTTCGTATGGGTGGTGCCGCCATGCTTCTCTCGAACAAGGCCCGCGACAAATCCCGGTCCAAGTATGAGCTGATCCATACCGTTCGAACCCATAAAGGTGCAGGTGACAATAGCTACAATTGTGTCTATCAAAGAGAAGATGATAAAGGAATAGTTGGAGTTTCACTTGCTCGAGAATTGATGGCCGTAGCCGGTGATGCTCTGAAGACAAATATCACAACGTTGGGCCCTTTAGTTCTACCATTTTCTGAACAATTCATGTTCCTAGTTACCTTGTTGAAGAAAAAGGTCTTCAAAGCTAAGGCGAGGCCTTATATACCTGATTTCAAGCTTGCTTTTGAACACTTCTGCATACACGCCGGTGGCAGGGCAGTGTTGGATGAGTTGCAAAACAACCTTCAACTCACTGAGTGGCACATGGAGCCATCGAGGATGACACTGCACCGGTTTGGGAACACGTCTAGTAGTTCTTTGTGGTATGAATTGGCTTATACAGAAGCGAAAGGCCGGGTATCAAAGGGCAATCGGGTGTGGCAGATTGCGTTTGGGTCGGGTTTCAAGTGTAACAGTGCTGTTTGGAGAGCCCTGAGGGAAATTCCAGCTATAGAATGCAAGGGTAACCCTTGGTTTGATTGTATTGATAAGTATCCTGTTGAGGTTCCTGCTGCATAAATTTGTTCGGGGAGCTTTTCATTGACGAAAGTGTGCTTATAAGTAATAAATTCTATTTCTGTTATTAACTTTTTAATACGAGGTTACAGGCTTACAGCAGTGTGTATCCATATTTTGAATAGAGAACAAACGTATTGTAATTGTTATGTCTAGGTTCAATCGATTTGGACGTGAACACTTTTAACGTGATTAATACATTTTATTTATGATAAAATTTATTATTTATTTGAATTACTATTCTAATAAGCCCTTGTTTGCCCACATTATAATGAAATTTTTGGAATAATGTATTTTGGAATAATAATTTTTGGAAAAATGTGTGATTAAAAAGAAGAATTTTTTTTGATTTACGTGTAATATTATTTTATTGGAGAATGTATGGTTGAAAAAAAGAGTAAAAATGTATTAAAATTTTAATGGGGGACCAAACAGTGGTTAATTATACTAAGGGTGTGTTTGTCTTCCATTAATGGGAGAAAAATAGAGTAATGAATAGTATTTTTTAAAGAATGTGTGGTTAAAAATTAAAGTAACTTTATTGATTTGTGTGTAGAATATTTTATTGGATGAATGTGTGGTGGAAAATTTTACTGTAGCAAACAATTTTTTTGAAATAATGGTAGACAAACGAGAGCTTATTTAGAACTGATTTAAATAAAC
>CAIGRT010125160.1:0-14929 GCA_903798405.1 Fraxinus platypoda | reverse complement strand
ATCAAAACAAACTAACCTTGTGCAGTACCAATAAACTATACGAAAAACAATCAAAGCACACAGAATTACTGCCCCCACCTGCATCTAATCCTCCAGCTCACCACATCCACTACGCCGTGCCCCTACAAGTTTACCACCATCTCCGTCAACTAAGCCACCGATAAATTCACCTCCACCGTCTGCGAATTCACCGCCTCCACAATTATCCAACCCGCCTCAGTAGTAAAAGCAAAACTTTGTGATTAGAGCATCATGAATCAAATTATTTTACACGCAACAAATTAAAAAATCAGATGCGAAATCTGACCGAACAAAAATAATTTCAAACAGCAAGCACAGACCGCAAAGAATATAGCAAGCAAAGAACCAGAGGGAAACCTCATTAAAAATGCCCGTAGAAAACCCTTCGATTTGGCAGGGGGAGCTGTAAGAAATTTTTTACTTTCAGTTTCTGAGAGAGGAAAGGATTATCGAAAGAGAGGGGAATGAGAGAGGATAGGAATTCATTTCCCGTGTTTTGGTGTTTTGGAAAAAGTTCCCGTGTTTTGGCTTGTTTTTGCTTCAATTTTCTCAAAACGTGCAAAACCACGTTTTGCGTTTTTAGTGTTATTTTTTTTTTCCATTTTCAAAAAGGTGTTTTCAAAAATAGGAAAGAGAACGCGTTTTCACTATTTTTGAAAATCGAAAACAGAAAACGGCTTGAAAACGGTAAAGAGAACAGGGCCTTAGATTTTCCCTTTGGTTTTTCGTTTTTCCATGAAAAAAAAAAAAAGAAAAAAAACTACTACTAATTCTAACGTCCAAAAGAGGCTTTGACTTGAAAAAAAAGTAACTTGCGAAAGTTTAGATATCATCATACTTTTGCCTTTTCCTTTTCATAGGTCCCTTTTTTACTTGGTTTCCTCTCATCAAGTGCTTGAAGTAGCTGAGTTTTGCAGAGTTCTTTAGCAAGTGGAAAGGTAGAAATGTTGTGGGTCAAGGTGCTATTTGTGGTAGCAGCCCGAGCCCTTCTTCCTTAGCCAAGAAAATTCCTTCTCTCTTCTTCCTCCTATTTTTTTTGGCTCTCTTTTGCAACTAGTGTCCCTCTTGTAGGATTTCCTAAGCAGCTATTCAGCTGCCTTAAATAGTAATTTATTAGTCTTTATTTTATCAGTTTTTTTTTTTTTCAGAGTTTGAAATTGGATTTAATTCTGCATATAGTTATATTCTAATTGTTTATTAAATTGGATGTTACAAGATTTCATAAAAGAAGGAGTTTGTAGTTTATGAGACAAATCTTAGAAATCTTAGCATGTGCATTCTATTTGTTTCTCTTTAATGTATGTCTGTCCTGATGCACATCAGCCCTATCAACAAATATTTTGTTGTTATATGTCCTAATTTTTCTTCCTTGTGTGTTCATATTTTCTTTTAAAAGTAATAAATATTTTGTAGGGATATTTCAGGGTTGTTACAAAGCAATCATCACAGTAACTGATTAGACATATGGGATAATTCTTTGGTTAAAATTGGATTAGCTGCGTCATTGTTTTCTGCCACTATAATCTGATCTTTTCGACATTTCTGGTAAACCTTCACCCGGAAGTGAGTGTGTTTGAAATATTCACTTCAATTTCTATTATTGCTCAATCATAGAATAATTTTTTTTTTTTCAGGTTTTACAAATATAAAATGTCACGAGAAGTTCAAGAGGTGAAAAAAAAAAAAAAGTACAGAGATCTGGGAAGGTTAGTTTCTCCAATGCCTGTCCATATGATACAGTTGTGCCAACCATGGGACAAGGTATGGACATGGCCATTTTATTTAGCCAGTTTGGTAACTCAAAGCTTGAACTATAATAAGTTACTTCAAATTTTGGGATAACATATATTCAGATTCATTCTTTTTCCAATTGAAATGACTGTAGACCCATTTTTATGAAATATACAAAGAATTTGTTGAATTTTTGGAAAGGTTTGTCCCCTTAGATATTGTAATTCTGCAATTTGAACATTAAGAGAGATTTATTTTATTTCCTTCTCTTCTCTTCCTTTTTGTTTGAACTCTTTCTCAATATGATAAGCTGTAAACCTCTTTTCCAGATTGTTTGATAGCCCTTTTTTTTTTTTCTTTTTGTTCTTGTTTGCTGTGGATATTTCAAGTAGTAGTTTAAATTTGGATTCACTTAAAACACAGTTCTTTAGATTTCTCGTCTAATCTTGGGGTATGCTTGCTCTCTCTTGACATGTTATATATTAAACACATATATGTGGCACTTTGTCCCCAACCTTTTAACACTGTGTAAGCGGTATCCTTACTCGATGGAAAATGCTTGTTTAGACCTTAGATATTCATGCGACACTCATGCGACACTCATGTAATGTGACTGAAAGGATAAAATTGCTAAAAAGAAGATAAAAGAAGAGGTCAACGAGGAGAAAGCAAAAACACTTCTAAAATACATTCAAGACTTCTAGAAAACTCAACTTGTAAACTAAGAAAACTCCAACTAAATTTCATTGATTGCTTGTCATATAACTTTACAAACGAAATATTTAATCTCCACAAAATCGCTGAATCATCATATAATACATAGAGATAACATTGAATTATGCTGCTAAATTTAAAACTTCTGTTAAGCAAGGAGTTGAAATCTGATATTCTTCAATGCTACAACAACTTCTTTCATGTTCACCCTCTCACAGGCACTCTCCATGGAGCAATTTAAAGCAAGTTCCATTACAGATGACAAACATTTCAACTTTTTTGTGTTGTGTTCTTCTAGCCCCAACAAGTTCGAATCTATAATCCGAGTTATTGCATTGGGCATAGAATCATTGATCCAGCTCCTTAGGATTAAATCTCCAGAAAACTTTTCATCGTTTGGTTTCGTTCGTGTAAATACTTCCATTAACATGATGCCATAGCTATAAACATCACATCTTATTGACACTGATCCTTCCAATCCATACTCTACACAAATATTATGAAATTCATTAGCAGTATTATGTTTGGTGTTGCACATTATTAGAAATATATATTTGTATTGCACGTCTTTGTGTATTGTAATCTACAATATATCTAAAACTTTAAGCATTACTATGTTTTTTGTTTTTGCTAACAATGAATACGAATATTAACCATTTGAACTACACTTATCTGGAATAATCTAGTGGACCAAACGTACCCTGAATGCTCAAGAGAAAAGATTGGAGTAAAAGATAGGAGCTTTACCTGGTGCAATGTAACCCAATGTTCCCAGGGTTGTAGTGTATGCATTGCTTTCTCCTTCACCCAATAACTTAGCAATTCCAAAATCACTCAAGTGAGCGACCATATCTTCATCCAGCAGAACATTACTTGGCTTCAAATCACAGTGAACAATAGGCGTTGAGTAGCCATAGTGCAGATATTCCAATGCATATGCTACGTCTATCATTATGTTAATTCTCTGCAAAATATCCAACACGTATTCATCTGAATACAACCACTTCTCAAGGCTTCCATTGGACATGTACTCAAGCACCAAGGCCTTGAAATCTGGATTGGAACAAGTACTAATGACTTTGCACAAATTCCTATGGCGAATGTTTCGTAATACTTCACATTCTACTTCAAAACTCTTGAATGCATTTTGTTGTTGCAAATTGAAAACCTTCACTGCGACATCCCTTCCATTATTGAGAGTCCCTCTATAGACAGAGCCTAAACTCCCAGTCCCAAGCAAATGGCTCTCATTATACCCTTCAGTTGCTTGCAAAAGTTCATAATACGAGACCCTTAGAGTTGTGCCAGGTGCAAAGTCTACTCTATTTTCCACCAAATTTTTCCTTCGGTATCTTCCAATTGCATATGCCAAGGCTGTGACGATCAAAATCAGTACTGTAATCCCCAACAAAGAAAATACAACTGCAAGCATCGCATTTCTTCTCTTTTGTCTACCAGTAGGACATGATGGCAGACCATATGTAGGATCACCACATAATCCCTCATTACACGTGAAGGATTTAATTGAAAAGTTTTTGAAGGGACCACCAGAAGGAACTTCACCACTTAAATCATTGAAAGAAACATCCAAGTACGTGAGATGTGCAAGTGCCTCCAAGGACTTGGGGATATTACCAGAAAGATTGTTGTGAGATAGATTGAGTTGTTCCAAGTTCAGCATCTTACCCAATGACTCTGGAATAGATCCTTGCAGTGCGTTATGTGCTAAGGAAAGATAAGTCAAGGTCTGTAAATCTCCAATTGTGCTTGGAATACTACTTGAGAGTTGATTGGCTGACACATCAACAAAAATTGCAACCTTCAGGTTCCCAATTTCTTGAGGAATAGATCCACTCAAAATATTTGTAGATAGATTCAACTTCACAAGATCTTTCAGGAGCCACAGGCTTGCAGGTATGCTGGATGTCAGTCGGTTTGTATAGATATATAGAGACCTTAGTGTAGTAACATTCCCTATGCACCCTGGAATAGCACCTGTTAATAGATTTTTTGACAATGATATCTCATATAAATTGTGAAGTTCACAGATAGAGTTCGGGATAGATCCATTTATTTTATTGCGATGTAGATCTAATCCTTGAAGCTTCTGCAAATTCACCAAGCTTGCTGGAATTGATCCTGTCAACTCATTGCCAAACAGACTTAATGTTATCAAACTGGTGAGATTGCCAATTTCATTTGGAATGCTACCTCTGAGATCACAATTATAACCATAAAGATATTGAAGAGAAGTGGACAAATTTCCAATTGAAAATGGAAGAATGCCATTCAAAGGATTGTTGCCAAAAGCCAATGTTGTTAAATACCTACAGCTTGTCAATGAAGTGATGAAGCTCAATTCTGGAGATTCACTAATGAAATTGTTCTCAGACAAGTCTACGATTTCAATGAAGCTCAACTTCCCGAGGAAGTTTGGAATTGGTCCATTAAAATTGTTGGAAGACAGGTATATCTCAGTGAGTTCAGAAAAATTTGCATTGCCAATCTCTTGTGGGATTGCACCTACAAAATTCTTTAAACTTCTTTATAAAAACACAAATTAAGACAAACGTAAAAGTTGTTTTGATTCTAATTAAAAGTTACCAGATAGGTTGCAGCTACCAATCTCAATATGTTGCAATGATGAAATGTTAAAGATACTCGCCGGTATAGAGCCATTAAGAAAATTATATCCCATGCTAAGTCCCTCGAGGTTCTCCAGGTTACCCAACTCACGTGGAATTGCACCTGTGAAATTGTTAAATCAGAATGAGAGACTACAATTACCAAAATGGTGATCTGAATAACATCAATAATTCTGTGAACGAAGATCTCTTCGACCAAAAAATTATAGTACTAATGCAACATCAATCGTGATTCGTTTACCGGACAAATCATTTGAACCAAGATATAAATTCTGAAGCGTCCTTATTCTCCCAATTTCTCCTGGAATGGATCCACTAAATTTGTTGACTGACAAAGAAAGCATCTGAAGTTGTAAACATTCTGATAGATTGGAAGGAATTTCACCGCCCAATTCATTTTCAGATAGATAAAGCTCCTGGAGTCTTGGGAAGCCATGGCATATTTGAAGAGGGAGATTACCAGTCAAGTTATTCCCTGTAAAACCAAGAAATTCCATTGTCGATATGTTGAAAACCGGCAATGGTATTACACCAGTGAGTCTGTTATATTGTAATGCAAGATATTTCAAGTTACGAAGATTTCCAATGTCTTCCGGGATTTTCCCTTGTAGAGGATTAGAGGAGAGATCCAAATACTGGAGCATGGATATATTAGAGAAAGAAGGTGGAATGAAACCAGTAAATTTGTTGACTGACAAAGAAAGCTCCTGAAATTGTAAACATTCTGATAGATTGGAAGGAATTTCACCACCCAATTCATTTTCAGATAGATAAAGCCCCTGGAGTCTTGGGAAGCCATGGCATATTTGAAGAGGGAGATTACCAGTCAAGTTGTTCCCTGTAAAACCAAGAAATTCCATTGTCGATATGTTGAAAACCGGCAATGGTATTACACCAGTGAGTCTGTTATATTGTAATGCAAGATATTTCAAGTTACGAAGATTTCCAATGTCTTCCGGGATTTTCCCTTGTAGAGGATTAGAAGAGAGATCCAAATGCTGGAGCATGGATATATTAGAGAAAGAAGGTGGAATGAAACCAGTAAAACTGTTCTCTCTTAGACTCAAAACTTGTAATTTAGGTAAGAATTGAAGCCATGAAGGAATTTCGCCACTGAAATTGTTGAAACTGAAGCGCATGATTTTTAACCGTCGGAGTTGAATCAGCTCTTGAGGAACACTGCCATGAAAATAGTTTCTGCTTAAGTTTATAGAAACAAGGAAGGATAGATTTCCCAATTGGGAAGGAATCTTTCCAGTAAGATTCATGCTAGAAATATCCAAGGCAGTCACTCTTTGGTGGCGAAGACCACAAGTAACTCCAATCCAAACACAAACAGAAGTAGAAACCGACCAATTTTTCGATAAAATGTGTGAAGGATCTAAATTTATGTGGGCTTTGAAGTTGAGAAGAGAAGATTGATCAGTAGTAACATTTGTTGTTGCCATGGCTTTGCAAGCCACTAGACACTGTACCAGCAAAATTGTAGGAAGAAAGTAATTAGCCTTCTGCATGACACTTTTTCTTGCCGCAGCTAACAATTGTTGGATTGGAGGTATACATACTTGAATATATACACAAATTCTATTTTATAAATAGTTAAGACTTCTGTTTGCCTAGTGCGTCCCCAAGTTATCAAAGTCAACTAATAATCAGGTTCATGTTTCTTTAAAACTTCTTTTTTATTTTATTTTTCAAATGCATTTTGAACCACATTCTCTCAATAAAATAAGGAATAATTGCATCAACAACCCCAAACCTTTCAAATCTTTGCAGGTTTTGCACCGACTTTTCAATTGTTGCTTTTGTGATCCCAAACCTTTCAAGTGCATGCGACTGAAGGAAAAATGGATGCTTTCTATCCATAAGCTCGTCAGTTGACCTAGAAGAATGATTTTGACCATATTATTAATGATTTCAGTAAGGATTAACTTTATAAAACAATTAAACAAAGCTATTAAATAAAAAACGGAAAGTTTTCTTCCCCCGAACACCTCACCCCCATCCACCCTCGCCAACCCTAAAAATCAAACCAGAAAATCCATCAACTACTGGGCCACCCACACACTGCACCGCAATCACCACCACCACCACCACCACCTCAAAGTCGTCACTTGATCCGTTCTTCTGCCAAGAAATATCTGCCAAATATCCCAACCATCCATCTATTATTTAATCCTTTATCTACACATTAGATCGCAGATTCTTCCACCACCGCAACCAAATCAATCACGGATAACCTCGACAGTCGCTACTCCCACCATCACCATAACTCACTCAACCCACTATTGTCCAATTTCGAAGGAGCATCAAAGGGTCAAGAAAAATTCTAAGGAGATCCAGAAAATAAATCTAATAGAAGAAAAATGGAAAATATTCAATTCCAAGAATGCTATTATGAACAAATAGAGAGTGTTGAGAACAAAACAAGATACCAGAATCACTTTGATATCACTTGTTAAGAATCGGGCCAAAATAATAAAGATGAGGATAATATGTACAATATGAAAATAATAGATCACAACGAAAATAAGATTTATGTGGAAACCCAAATTCGGGAAAACCAGGGCAGATGCAGATAATTCACTATAATCAATAGTAAATAGTTACAAATGATATCTTTGGACCAACAACTAATTGGGCAATCGGTCAATTTCAATATGTGTTGTACACCACATATTTATAACAAAAGAATCCCTAACATATTAGGTGAATTAACATATGAAAAGTTTAATATAAGGTGAAATCTCAATATAATGGGTAAAATCAATAATTGAGAATTTGGGATGAAATAGGAGTCAAATTCACATTGGACTCTTCAAGACATCTTCAGGTCTACTAACAACTCCAATACTTCTCCGACAGTATTTCCAATCAAATACTCAACAAGAATTCGGGTCACAACCCAATTCTAACAAAGAGCAACATCTGTAATTCTTCATAAATCATCTGTAAGTTAATTAACCAAAACCACTTAAAATATAAAGCAAAAGCATAGAGCCCGTAAAAAATTCTGTGCACAAATCAAATAAAATCACCATCCAAAAAGCAAAATTGAGCTTCCACTTACATTAAAAAAAGCAGGATAAAACATGACTAGGGTTCCGTTATTCAATACATCAACCACTGCCTCTTTATGTTGGGAAAAATGGGTGATTTGTGTAGATAGATTATCAATTAACATAAATAACACAAAAATACAAGAATAGAAGAGTTAGAAAGAAAGCATCTGTAGGGAGTCATATCCTTCTCTTCGTGCGATTACTTTTGGCAGTACATGGCTCCAAAATAAAACTCATGTGGCTTATAGCTAGTTCTACTTCTTCTATCGACACGATCAGTGGATCATAGGGGGAAAAAAATAGCCTTTATTGAGTTGTCAAAGCCATATGAATATAATATGAAATGTGAAACTAATCTTCCAAAAACCACTCCCTTTTATAGAGACAAATTTCAACCCCCACAATTAATCCAAAATTATGAGCTTTAAAATTTGTAATTAAACCTAAAAATTAAAACGAAAAAATAAAAATTAGTAGGTTTTAATTTTGAAAGGTTGGAACTTATTTTTTGTTCCCCACAAGTTTTAAACTTTCAAATAGATAAATATAAATAATTGTTGGCAACATGATTTTGTGACGATGTTAATCGATTTTACAAACGTTTCATAGTTGCTCGTTAATTTAGTTAGATAATTTGTTATAAAATCACAATTCACAAATTGACTATTTGATTAGAGTTAATATTTATTTTAACTAGAGTAAGTACATTGTCCATGTGGGTTCAATATCTTATTCACAATTGTATTACTTGCTTATGATACCGTACACCTGCGAAATTTGGTCGATCAACATAATTGATTTCATTTTTGTTTATATTGAGCTCCTACATTATTTGCGGTCGTGTACCGAATGGAAATTTTGTGTGCCTCAACTTTCTTTAGTGCACTTAGATATCATTCCACCAAATGAAAAAGAAGAGAGCGTTGTTAAAAAAGCATTGGAGAGTCAAGTCATGCACAACCTGTTCACCAATCAATTCAAGTTCACAACATGACTTTAACCCAGTCTTGGGCCCTCCACTACGCTGCACTTCCAAGTCATATGAACTTTTCTTCCCGTAAATATCACGGCTTGACCCTTTAAATGACTAATTCATATGAACTTTTCTTCCCGTAAATATCACGGCTTCCCTTTAAATGACCCAATTGAAGCTTAGCGAAAATGTTTTATTTTCTCACTGAGTCTCTTTGATGCTCATTATTTCATCAAAAAGAGTGTTATAGTAGTGAGAATGTATGGTTGAAAATAAGTTTGAATAAAAATGAGTTTTGAAATAATGGGAATCAAACAGGGACTAAGCGTCATCAAATGAGATTTTAATGAATTTTGAAAATCGTTCCAAATTCAAGTGTCCCTAATTGAGATATTAATGGATTTTTGGCGAAATCAATTAAAATCTAGGTGTCCCAACTGAGATTTGAATGAATTTCTATGAAATCCTTTAAAATTTAAATATTTCCAATAACTCACATATTTTTAAAAGGATTTCATTAATAAGGAAATTTTAAAAGATTGGATATATTTCATGCTTAAAAATAAATATAAAAAATTCTTTTGAAATTTAAACATCGAAATTCAAATCGAATCTTAGCCCGCCTCACTTGCTTTCTTTATTACAGATTGTTGAAAAATATTGCTGATTTCAAAACTAAATAATAGAAACAGGCTTCAAGAGTTGTCGTGACTTCTCCTTCCTTAAAGTGTTGTTCATCCCTGTAATATAAATTAGTTTGTAAATAATATTATGTCTAATAAAATAATTATGTACCAATAGCTTGCAAGCAAAAATTGGACGAGACAAAATACCAACTTACAAATGATAGAAAAATGCAAAAAATGAACTTTGGTCGAGGTAAGCTTTAATTCATTTTCCTTAAGACGAAATTGTACAATACTGGTTCTTATGAATTTTCAATATATGTCTTCTAAGATATAATGATCAACTGTTTTGATAGTAACACGGTTTTTGAACTCTCTATATGGACTACAAATGAGACTGCAAAATTTACCTGTAATAATATGCTATTGGAGTGCTGTAGGGTGTAATATGGAAGAGGACGAGAATTGAACGAAATTCTGCAAAGATAGAGGGCCAAATTATAATTGTTGGAAAGTTGGGTATATATGAAAAGTCAAAACTGCTGGAAACAATGTCAAGATTTGGCTACTTAACTTATCTAAACGTTGGACATTACTCACTGCCTTAACTTTCGTTTATAACCTCTTAAGGAAGCGGTGACGCGGCTGAAGAAATGTCCGTTGCCACATCGTCGTTATCACGTAAAAGAATGTCTTTCATTGCTTGCTATAATTTGAAAATCGTCTTCGATTGCTCACTATATTTTGAAAAAAGTTTTCGATTGCTCACCAAATTTTGGAAGTGTTCAAATTTTGGTCACTAAACTTATAAAAATGAAGTCGGATGTTGAGTGAACAATTGAAGACGTTTTTCAAAATATATTGAGTAATGGAAAACGTTTTTCAAAGTATAGTAAGCAATCGAATGCATTTTCTAAAGTATAGTGTGCAATAGAATACATTTTTTATGTGATAACAGTGACATGGCGCCACATGAACATTTCATCCGCCACGTCCCACTTCCGTTAGAGGTTATAAAACGGAAGTTAAGCCAATTAGTAACGTCTATCGTTTGGATAAATTAAATGACCAAATCTTCACATGTTAAATTTCACTGAGCAATAGAAAATATAAATATAAATTTAGTGATTATTGGGAAAATTAACTCCCAATTTGGGACAAGCACTCAGCCTACGACCCAGACCGATGATACAAAACTAGACTGAAAGCAGTCTGCACGTGTGGACTGCGACCTTGAACCCATTTGAATGTAGATCATCCTCTTGCAAAGTCTAACAATACTCTAGGGCTCCATGGCCCAAGTTCCATACTGTAAAATCTCAATATTGAATATTCAATAAATTAATAATCTCGTTTAAATAATACTTTTTTTTTATCTTGACGTAAGTCAATGTACTAAATTAATAACCTCACTAAATGTATAAGATAATATTTTTTTTAAAATCTTTTAAGGCTCAACGAATGTATAATATAATCAGTGCTTAAATGCATAAAAGTCCATACTAATATAAATTAACAAATTTTTAATTTGACAACATTTGTTTCAATAGACATTTTTTAATTTATCAAAATTTTAATTCTTCTATAGAAATCACGTTCCATTTGTACATGAAATAACTTGAACAATTAATCTTCCAATATGTTAAACTTTGAAACCAATGCATATACATTAACTTTTCCTTTTTATTGTATGTATGTGTGTGCCTTTTTTCTTGCTTACAGATTAATCCCATGTTTGATGCCCATTAAAAAAGAGTTTTTTTAGGAACATGGGTTTTGAAATATTTTAGCTCATGTTTGACTCTCTATATTTCAGAATTCTTTATTTCACATATAGTATGTTAAAATCAAGAAATTAGGTCTAACATGATTAATGAGTAATTTATTAATCTGCATGTGGAGAAAATTAATTAAGCGACGGTTAAGTGGAATCATGAATCCCAACTATTTGATCCTCAAAGCCTTTCTAAATTTGCAATGTGGTGTATTTTGGATCGAGTTTCAACTTATTTTTTTGGATAATTAGCACATAACGTCCTTACCTTTCACTATTATTGTGCAAAACGTCCTCACCTTTCCTTTTTGGCATTTTCACCCTTATTTCCACATTTTATTATGCAAAAGGTCATTTTCATCTATTTTTTCAATTAAAAATTGTGAAATGACGAATATACTATTTTCTTTAAATAAAACAAAAAAAATAATAATAAAAAAACTAATTACAACCATAGTCCCAAAATATTTAAAAAAGCGCAAATGAGTCTCAAATAAAGTATTAAAAGGTAATTAGCACATAATATCCCTTTATTTCACTATTATTGCGAGAAACGTCCACACCTTTCATTTTTTGATATTTTCACCCTTAATGATACATTTGATTGCGTAAATCATCATTTTTATCTATTTTTATCCAATTTCTCAATAAAGAGATATGAAATGACAAATATACCCTTTTATTTAAATAAAAAAAACTAAAGAATTAATTGCAAACATAAATTTTTTTTTTTTTTTTGAAAAAAGGTGCAAATGACACGAGTCTCAAAATAATTATTAAAAATTAGAAATTAAATTTTTTTTTAAAAAAAAAGTGCAAACGATCCCCAAATAAATTATTAGAAAATTAAAAAGTAGTTATTTTTTTAAAAAAAAGTGCAAACGAGTCCCAAATAAATTATTAAAAAACTAGAATTTTTTTTTTTAAAAGTGCGAACAAGTCCCAATTAAATTTATTACAAAATTTGAAAAAAAAGTGCAAATGAGTCCCAAATAAATTATCAAAAAATTAGAAATTAAAAAAAAAAATTCTTTAATTTTCTTTTTTTATTTAAATATGAGGGTATAATCATTATTTTACATCTTTTTATTGACAAATTAGATGAAAATGAATAAAAATGATGGTTTGCGCAATCAAAGATGTAATTAAGGGTGAAAGATAGAGACATTTTCCGCTATAATAGTGAAAGGTATGGACGTTATGTGCTAATTATCCTTTTAATAATTTATTTGTGACTCATTTGTGCTTTGTAAAAAAATTTGGGACTATAATTACAATTAATTTTTTTTCTTTTTATTTTTCTCTTATTTAAATTCATTTCACAATTTTTAATTAAGAAAACGGATGAACATGAGCTTTTACACAATGAAACGTGGAAATGAAGGTGAAAATGTCAAAATATGAAAGAAAATGACGATTTCCACAATAATAGTGAAAGGTGGGGACGTTATGTGCCAATTACCCTACTTTTTTATTTCCAAAGTTTAAATTAGTATTGTATTTTTTTTAATTGTTAGAGTTAAAATAACTAGAGTAGTGTATTTAAAAGTAAAAATTCCTCTACGAATCAACTCAAACTCACAATCTACTTTCTTAGTTGTGCGTGACCCGTGCACTTGTGGTTTGTAATTCTAGCGAACAAGTTTTTGACGCCGTTGTCGAGGAATGTTTTCACTTTGACTACCATTTTAATTAAGCCTTGTTAATTTTTTTTTTTTTTTTTTGTATCCTTTGGCTAACCCCCACAATTTAATCTCTCGTGTTTGGTATTATTTTCATGTACTTTTCAGCTATATATGCTGGATTCTAACGGTGGTAAAGTAACAAATTTTTCGCAATAACCAATCTCTACATTGGCTGTGGATATATGCTTGAAGGTTATTCAAGTTGTGAAATTTGTTACGTGATGCATTGTATTGGGCAATGCTTGTATTCATGCATTGAAGTATCAATGTCGAATCTTCTTTGATTTAGACAATTTTTAAGGTGTCAAAAACAAGCACTTGATAAATTTCATGAAAGTTACATGCTCGCAAGAGATTATATATTTGAGGATTGGGATAATGACATCATACTTGTGAGAGATGGTGCTCCCTTATTGAACGAAAAGGTACTTGCAAAAATGTATGCTTGCTATGGTTCTGTCATTTGGTCTACTGCTAACTGCTTTAAGAAGCCGAAAAACAAGGTCGTGGTATTGTGGAACCGGTAAGTAAATATAGACGATTATACAAATAAACTCTAAGAAGAGCTTCTTTTCACCATAAATCTACTTGGAACAGATGTGCATTTACAATTTCTTATGATTTTCATTCTTGCTATTTGAAACTTTATAACATGTGGTTTCTCATATAGGATAGCTTCGAAGTCTTATAGCAGATTACAGGGTGCCACTCATGGTTCTAGTTTGTACATCCGTGACTTACATGCTGGAAGTGTTCCAAAAGGGATTCCAAGACGTCTCTTTAGCCCAAATTTGTGTTCACCAGGAGCCTATGAGAATTGGACTATCATTAAGGCATGTATGTCGATTAAATCTATCGGTTAAGTGCTTTAGTTCTGTATAGAATGAAAACTTCATTGTGAATTCATAATTTAATTGCCAGGGTACATGCTAAACCTACCCATTCTTTATATACTTGGAGCTTTTATTCCGGCAACAATGATCGCAGTACTTTATTATTTTGATCATAGTTTAGGCTATCAATTGGCTAAGTAGATAGATTTCAATTTGAGGAAGCCATCTCCCTTCCATTACAACTTATTATTTTGGGATTTCTGGTATGCTAAGTTCACTTTGTTGTGTTCAACACTTCATATCTATGATTTCATAGTTGAGTTATGATATAATCTTGATTTACCATTTGGAAAGACATTAATGTGTGGTCTTGTTGGCATTCCTCTATCAAATAGTGTAATCCCTCGGTCCCCAATGCATACAAAAAGTCTAGCTACTCTCAAACAAACATAAGGTCATTTTCCTTTATGGATCGTATTCATTGCCACCTTCGTCTTTAATCCTTTATGGATTGTATTCATTGCCATTATTTTCATTTGGCATGGTCTCAGCCGTTTCTTGCAATGTGCAATTCTTTCTTTTTACTACACCATTTTGTTGAGGAGTTCTAGGAGTCGAGAAGTTGTGTTCATATCCATTGTTATTGCAAAACTCATTAAAGGCAAGATTATCAAATTCTACACCATGATCACTTCTAATGGTTGAAATATAGTATTCTTTTTCAATTTGAACATTTTTGCAAAATTGTTTGAAGGTTTTTAGAGCTTCATCTTTAAGACGTAAGAAAAGAACCCAAGTAAATCTAAAGAAATCATCAACGATAACGAAAGCATAGTATTTTCCACTTAAATTAGCGGTTCTTGAT
>CAIGRT010125157.1:0-16649 GCA_903798405.1 Fraxinus platypoda | reverse complement strand
TGTAAAACATTTTCTTTTCACCCTTGCAATCAAACGGACCCTTAACGTATTCGTTCTATAAACAATGATCATAAAATGCGGTGTAGAAAATCGTAACAACAAACGAAGTACCCAAATGCAAGATCGACCAAATGAGCCTAATGGTCAAGAGATGGTGGATTAGCTTGAGGGAAAAGGGGACGAATAAAATGATTTAAGATGAATAATGCCAAGATTTGGATGTGTTTTGACAGTATATAGGTCATGACAAGTAGCACGCATACTCGTTGAACTGTTTCCTTGCCTTTTTGGTAATTTTGAATAATATTCAAATTAGGTTTAATATATTGAGCGGATAACGGAGACATCATTTGTTCTAGAATGACTATTGAGATGTCATTTGGAGTCGATATGTTTAATGCTAGTCTTCACTTGTATTACACACATTCGTCAAACTGTCAAAATAATTATTTTCAATTTTGGGAATCAAAGAGTCTATCCCAAGTACATGTTCTTTAGTGTAGTTGGGATATTACGTGTTATAGAGTCACTTATTTACACAAAAAGAAAGTAGGGTACAAAGAACATGAGCAGGCAACATTGCTCATAACATTTAAAATTTTGAAATTTGAAAGGAACGTAAAGACGAGGATGTTCCAAATCCACCAACTTGGGTGGAGCTTCGGTCCTAAGAGAAATGTTGCAATTCATATCCTCATTCTTGCTTCCTTGCATACTACTTGATAGATTCTTCCGTTGCAAACAGATGTAAACAACGGGGCAGATTCTTTTTCTTCAAATTTTTAACATTATTTTGCTTCTTAAAATTATCTTAAGTGGGGGTTATAGTTTAAGTTCTATATTATTTTGCAATTTTAGAAAGTTTCATACATACTCTTATTGATTTTTGTTTATTACGTTATTTTTCTTTTTTCTATTTTTCGAGAAAACTTTAAGAAGCAAAAATAAATATGAATATGTAGGGATAAAATGTTGTCTATAGTTATGTAATTCAGGGGATTATACCAAATTAATTTGAGGAAAACTGAACTGGACTCTATTGAGGTTTGTGATTTAATGTATTAGCTCGATTTATATCATTTGAGTTTAATTTTTATTTTTTTTATCATGTTTTTTTTTATCTTTTACATAATCCTTACCAACCTATTTTCATTTGAGTTCTATTTTATATTCCTGCAAATTTATAGGTTAAATGCAGAAATTCTTGTTCTCTTCATTGATTATGAAAAAAAATTAGAAATTTCATAAATATCAAGTATTATATTAGAAGAAGAAGAAAAAAAAGTAATCTCATTTTTTGTATTTACGATGATGTTTTAAATTTGGAGGATGGGAATGATAATAGATGACGTGAAGTTTTGGAGGATGGGAATGATAATAGATGTAGAAAGGGAACCTACAATTGCACGGCGAGTCCAGAACAAAAAGTTGAGATTGGGAGTTTCGACACTATATATTTTCAGTAATGGTAGATGGACGGCATGGTCAAGTACCATCAATAAATCCCATAAGATTGTATCGTACGAGTAAAGTGTGAATATGTAGTTTTCAAGAAGAAGAATTCGTGGTGGTTAATTTGAGGGGGAATATGAGCAGCAATATCGATAGAAATGGGATAACTATTGGAGAATTGGCTACGTTTGTGAGAGCATGGATAAACCGAGTTGAGGTGAATTGGTGTTATTTGAATCAATCATGGTGGAAGATAAGGATTTGAACTACCGCTCTTAACAATGTTTACAGTTTACAATGGAATTTCAAATCTTAATACATCAAATTCGATTAGGGTATTTGCATTAAACGATCGACTTGCCTAAAAAATGACTATTTTCATTCAGGTATTTATAAATTTACAAGTTAAGCTTTAACTAAATGACTTAAAATTCAATTAAAATAATTGTATGAATGTGACTATAATAAATATACAATTTTGTGTAAAAATGAAAATTAAAAACATATCAAGATGCTTAAATTGATTGTAATCAATAGAAACTTAATTTATGAAAATTATAGACGTAAGAGAAAAAAAAATTAACTTTTTAGATGAAAAAGTAATAAAATTAAAAATTTGAAGAATAATAAAATGGTATGTAAAATGTTACATATAGGGCACGACTTTTATTTTCAATTAAGGCATTTAGATATCTTTAGCTATTTATAATGGCAAATTTGTAAATAATTTTTATTTATTTATTGCAAAATATGAATTTTTTTTATAAGGGTAATTATATTCACATCGCACTTTTATATTTAATCTTCCATTAATTAATACATCTCGCTCTTAAAGAAATGCCAATAAAATAGTCACGGAAGCCAAGTAGGCACATCTTAATTTAATCTTTTCAAAAAGAAAAAGAATATACAAAATGTGGAACAATACAGCACGCAAAAATTAAGGCTTAACAAAATTAACTTCGATATTTATAAAGAGAATACAAAAATTAATTCCATTTCATAGTATTGATTAGATGATGTATCAAATAATAATATACAACAAATTGTTACTGTACAAAACCCAACTAAGCCTCCCTTTTCAAACAACAAAATTTTCTCAACGCGTATTCTTGTATTGAAGCAATACCAAAAAGATGATATGATTTGTGATCATCTGCTTATATTCTGGATGACCAAATCCATTCAATCTGCACGATAAATAATTACCCACCTAAGCATTCGATTACACGAATGATATACTTTACGAATAGCGACCACCATCAGTCTTCTCTTTCTTGATTCTCTCTTCTTGGATTTCTTCCAGTTCCTCATCATCGCCCCTTTGCCCAGCCTGCTCCTTCCAATATGCCACTACTTTTTTCAAACGAGCCACTTCTTTAGAGGAAACATTTTTGTTTGGGTCATTCACAATAGATCTTACTCTTGATGCATACCTGAATTACACGATACAAAAGATTGTCAAGGGTAAAGTTTACCACCACCTTCATTCCTCAAATGTGTAACAATACAACTTTATCTTCAGAATTGGACACTCAATCTCACAGCTTATCTCAAAGAATATTACTAAGAAATGCTATTCTATGCCAAGAGAGGCAATTAAACAATAGCACCTCTCTACCTTTTCATAAACATGGTCCTACCAAAGAAGCAAAATATTAGCCAGAAGGGATGCACACCCACGCGCGCACACAGAGACAGAGAGAGAGAAACTTACATTAAAGAGTTGTGCGTCTCATCCAAATTTGATTCAGCTGGAGATATGTTGACAAACATCAGCGTTTTAGCATTGCCACCTAGAGAATCACTCATCAACATAGTCAGTTTGTGATTTCTGTAGGGAATGTGTTGATTCCCAGAAGACAAAGCACCGATTACATCCCCAAGAGCTGAAAGTGATTTATTAATGCTTTGAGCTTCCTTTAGTTGACCACCAGAAGAGCCAGACTTTTTAACTCTTTCAGAACCAGCAAGATCCACAAAGCTTAACTGCATGATGATCAAAAAACAAAGTAAACATAAAAAATACAATACTAAACACACGTTTAAGAAAATAGTTTTTTGATCAAGACCATCCACAAGTAAAAAGAAAGGAAAAAAAAAAGAAAAAAATTATAATAGCCCTTTTCACATTATAGTCCAAAAGTTACATGAAATTTGTCTAAGATGTTTAGTTGCCCCACTTTTCCTAGCATGCTAAGATAAACCACATTTACGCATTCTAAACTAAGGGTGTACTGGAATATCCTAAGCTTCATTGTTTAATTTTATAGCAATCTTGAGTTACACCTTGGAATTCCTGTACAGACTAAAGATGAAGCTGGAAGCACACACATTTTATTTAGATTTATAACAAACACACAGCGGAAAGGTACCAAGCGTCATCGAGTCAAAGTTGTGTGCATTTTTACATATGTGTGTGTGTATATATATACAGAAGGAACTAAAATAAATTTGTCAATACCTTTCCTCTAGCTACAGATTGAGTTTGAAGATTGGTACTCTCTATCACAACTGATAGTATAAGATGTGATCTTGAACTCTGCTCATTCATTAGAGTCCCAGTAGTATGACGCTGTTCAGATCCTCGCTGGATAATAGTTCTTAGTTCGTCATATGATGAAATGGATACAACTGTTACATTTTCTACAGCAACCATGCCCTGCATACACGGAAGAGCCAAATTCACAATCATCAAACCATCAAGAAATGGAATGAAATTAAATAGAGACATGAACATTAAATTAAAGCCAAATTTGCAATCAAATCATCGAGAATGGATTGAAATTAACTAGAGAAATGAAGATTAAGTTCCCGTTTGATGGCCTTTAAAACCCAAAAACAAAGTTTTGAATAGTAAATTTTTGGAGAATGTGTGGTTAAAAAGTAAAGAAAAGTTTTAGGTTTATGTTCAGAATATTATGTGTAATTGTGAGGTTGAAAATTAGTATGTAGAAAAAAGAGTTTTCGGATAATGATTGTCAAACAGGGGCCAAATTTGGAATCGAAGGACAAGAAAATTTAACTTGGAACAGAAGTCACAAGAATAATCCCACATTCCATCCCAAAGCATTTTGAAAAGGTGCTGTAATTATAATTGAGACAGTAAGAAAAGAAATGTGAGAGACAAATCGTCATCTGATTTTATATATGACAATAGGATTTGAAGGAAATTACCTTCAAATCTTTTTTGATATCCAATTTCAAACGCTTTGCATGCTTTGGTGGTAGAAGATCTATGAGCGTATCTTGATATAACTCCAACATGTATGCCTGCATAGACTCATATAATCTAAAACCATGCCATTCATCTTATTGAAATAAATAGGGCAAAATGAAAAAAGAAGAATAACATCTGCATGAGTCTTTTAATATAATGACCATGTCACATTTAAGGAATTAGTTGGAAAATTGATTTTATAACAATATAACCCAATTAAGTTCATAAAAGATATTGAGCAACCACCATGATATACCATCATTCAGAAATCATTACCTTCAAAGTAAATGAAAACTTATTACTATCTCTTTTCATAATTCTAAAAAGTTCAGAAATAGCACGTGGAGTGAGTCCAGGATTGCTCTCGGATCCATAAATTGTGAATGTCTTCCCTGAACCAGTTTGTCCATATGCAAATATACAGACATTGTATCCATCAACCGCAGATTGTACCAAGTACTGCATTAACAGGAAAAAGAAAAAAAAAAAAAAAAAAGGAAAAGTCAGTTATCGAATAGATTCAAATGAATGAGAATAAGGTGCGAATTATCAAAGAAATCGCACGAGTAAACAGGCTAAAGAATTTTATTGAACTTGCCTTTGTATCCTCGAAAACATCCTCTTGAGTGGCATTCCCATCAAAAACGTGATCATAAATGTGTTGTTTTACTTTATCATCTCTCCACATATGCTCGACTGTGAATTCATCAACATTTGTTAGAACAGATCTTTCCTTCTCTGAGATTTCTTTTCCCCAAAGAGGCCTCAATCGACAGTAGACACGAACTTTGCCTTTCATGTCTGAGAATTAAAAGATGACCATAGGGAAATTATCCATTAATATATAGAAAACACTCAGAAATAAAAAATCCAAATTACACATATATAACTAGGTCATAAAAGAAACGAAAACAGGTTCAAGAGAAAACGAAATAAAATAAAATAAAAGGAGATAGAAAAGAGAAGATGCCAATTTTACCTTCTATGATGTTAAAATAGCGTTTCCTCAAAACTTGCTCTTCCTTGTAAAGTGCCTCCATCTCAGCCAATTGAGCACCTTGCATCTTCAAGATCGCAGCCGTTTGCTCATTTTTCCGATCAATATCCTAAACAAGTAATTACTGATAAGAATTTTGTTCACAAAAAATACAATGATCAAAATTGAAAAAGTAAGGTGTTTATGCTTGCAATTAATAATAGAAAGTACTAGCAAAATGATTCACCTCTTTCATTTCTCTCAGGTCCTCCAATTCCCTCAGATTATTTTGTAAGGAAGACAACTCAGTGTCTTTAGCTCCAAGAGCTGATTCCATGACAGCCAAATCTTTTGTGAGCTCTTCCAACTGCTTTTCAAGTTGAGAAATGCGAAGCTTCAAGTCCTTGCGTTCCTTTTTGAAGCTACCCTCGATTACTGCAATCTGCATTTGAAGAATCACAAGAGACCATGTTTCATGTGATCTAGACAAAACAAAATTTTCAAAATCAAGGACTAAACTCAGCACATTTACCTCATCCGTGTTCTTTCTTTCATGCCTTGCAAGTCTTTCTTCAAGAGATGCTTTCTCACTTATAAGTTTCCTTCTTGATTCTTCTACAGCATGCAACTCTGCATTACGTGCTTTCAATTCATCTTGAGTCTTACGTAAGACCTATATATAACCATCAAAACCATTCATCAAAAACAATAAGAAAAATTGGACATGTACGTAATATTAAAAAATGATTGAAGATAACTTTTTTCGTGTGATAGATAGGACTAGATTCAGAAAAAAAAAAAAAGGTCTATCAGAACAATAATCACCGTAACCAATTACATATAAGAAAAATGAAGTCCTGGTCACATATATACCTGGTTATTTGCTTCTGTCAGCTCCTTCCTGATATTGTTCTCCAATCCTTGACTACTTACCTTAGAAAGCCTGACTTCAAGTCTTTGTTTCTCCAATATTGTAGCCTACAGACAAACAATATCATGGTGAGATGTAAAGCAAAAAATCATATTTATTTATGTTTCATGGCAATTACCTGAAGTGCTGAATCTTTTTCGTCACATGATGCTCTCAGTTTATCACGTTCATTGATAATTTCTTCTAAATATTGCTTTTGAGACCTCAATTCGTCTTTCAAATTCTCCAGTTCTTCTTTCATCTTAATTTCTTGTTTTTGCTTTTCATGGATATCTTCTTGCAACTGTTTAACCATACAACAACTAGTATTGTAGAAACTTGGAAAGAAACTTAGACAACAAATTATAGCACCACTTGAAGTAGGAAGTAATACAAATTTATTTACTCACGTTTGAACTCTTTCAGCAACTTAACCGAAAGCCACAGAGAAATTTGTGAAGGAGTTGGCAAGGCAAGGTGAGCACTTGCCAAGAACAAAATAAACATAACATAAAATAATAAAATTTACACCCTAGTCCTGTTTTACATACTCAAGGACAACAAACGCCTGCTAAAATTTTTAACAACAACCAAGTGATACTTGGTGAATATATTGCCAGGTGTATATATGCACATGCAAACAAAAGACAATGCACAGAGTAGGTAGCTGTGACACAATTATATAAGCTTAAGCTTAACTCCAGGACTCAAATTCTTCCTTGATTGTTTTTCTACTACCAAAAAGTAACCCAGTAGTTCATGTAAATTGTGATTTTTTTATTTTTTTTTACTTTTAACAAAATAATTACACTTTTAAACTAACATGAAGTGCTCTTTTATTGGCTGATTCAAATTAGTAGTTTTCCTTTGTACAATTGGAAGAATTCCATTTGTGTCAGGACAATTCCAGACACATTACAGTTCGTGTTCATCTCTCCAGTTTAGTAATTTGGAAACATTCTTTATGCCCAAAGAGTTCATTTAATTCTAGTTACCAAGAAAGCATGATATGGCTTTAATTTTGGCATTTTACCGAGTTAAGTTCTGTCACTTGTATGTGCATTTATACAGAAAACCAGCTGAAGGTAAGGTTTGAATAAAGTAACTAACCAGAAGGCTTTTGGACTAGGTTGTAAGAATATTTAAACGTAAGAAACTAAAAGTTTTAATAAGAATAGCTGTCTGTGACTGTACAATTAACATGCAAGTTTACAACACAAAAGGGGGAAAAGTGCTTTTAGAAATCAGGTATTTACAAGCATATACGGCGGGCTTTCAATGAGCACAAGGACATTTTCCACTTAAAAATTGGATCTCTTTCTGTAAACTAGTACTCACTTGGTTAGCCTTTTTCTCTGATTCTTCAAGGGATTTAGACAACTCCTTAATGCGTTTCTCATTCATGTCCACGGTGGGAGGTCTAACATTATCAGGAAGATGTCCATTACTTGAACCATTGGCAACAGCACGTGCTTTAGAGTAGCGCCTTAACATAACATCGTTAATATGTGTTTGAAGGGCGACACAAATTTCTTCTCCCTGCATTTATGAATGTCAATGCTAAATGACATAATCACAGTGGTTAGGGAAAAAACTCAAGTACCAAATGCAAAAAGCTTAGTTGCCAATCAAAATACACCTGCTTAGTTTCAAACTGAAATATGTGCAAGATGCCAGCAACTCTCATCTTAAAGAATACAGCAGAATTACTGCTGCCAAATTGCATTATGTCCCTCAATTCTGCAGAATGTAGATACTCCTTTGGAACTGGGCGAAAGAAATGAATCTGTGGACCATGAGGAATCATCCTCAGGTTTCTGCTTAAGCAACAAAAAAGTACATGCTAATGTGCAAAAAACAAAAATCACCACTTACTCCACGCTTATTAATCCCTAGAATTATTTTTCCAGGCAAAAGACCAATGGGATCATCAATTTTACGAACAGCAAAGAAAATTGAGTTCCCATAAGGGAGTGTTCTCAAGATTCGCAGAAATTGGTGTCTAGCATCATCCTTTGTCAAATTTTCCTGCACGACAAACAGAATATCAACAAATATTTTTAAGATTTTTATTAGTGTTTTGAAGCATTTGGCTCAGAGCTCTTCACATATTCTTAAAAGATTGCCGTAAAACTTCTAAAAAATAAAAACTTATAACAATAAATGGATAGAATAGTAAATAGTAAGGAGTATCATCAAACATACCATAATTGGTTTATGATTCAAAAAGTATCACGTACTTGAGGAATTTTTCAGTTACCGGGGAAATGGAAGGATAATTTGGAAAGAAAATAATGAAAATACAATTTTGTTTCAAATCTAAATTTCTAATAGAGACTTTCGAACATTTGTAATGTATATAAGAAACAAGTAGAGAATTGAAAGATGCTACTGTGATGTTTTCCTATTTTCCTTTGAGCAAATTATCAATGAAAATGGAATCTCATATTAACAGTTCACCATTGAGCGGTAACGAGACAGAATATCTAGCTCCCAGTCCCTCTTTGCTCGAGTAATAGCAATTTGTCTGGGTAGAAATCGTTCTAGCAGTGATGTCCAGTCCCTGAATACATGAATTGAAAAATATATAAGGAAACAATTTACATGTTGTATTCACAAAACCTGAGAAAGTTGCTAAAAGCATCATGCTATACAGTGTCAATCTAGACAGACATTACAGACTGAACAGAAGAAAGAAAACAATTAAAGCAACTAACGTGCATGATTCTGGAGTAATAACGTATCCAATCTCAACCAAAATCTGCAGAGCAGATAGTTGTGCAGCATCATCCCTTCCAACAGGATAATTGCCTTGTACATAATCATGTTGAAACTGTAAAATAGAACCAATAGTGCCAAGAAAATAAATAAGAATTATATTTAACTTCAAAAATTAAATCACTGAGTGCAGCAATAACGACAAATAAATTTTGATTGAAACAAGAATACTCACTTGGACGTAGGATAACTGCACAAACATTGGGTCTGTAACAGCTTCATCCGATTCCCGAAATATCTTCTTTTTGAAAATCAATTTACAATGCAGAATCTCTCCTTTGCTCCGGTCTTTTGATGCCTTAAAATCCGCAAGTAGATCCCCAATATATCTATTATCATCTAAACCAATGTGCTCCTCTACAGAGAGAAAGTAATCTACTATTTAGATAATATGTTGGAAAGTTGGAAGCTCATCCATGCCTCTACGAAGAGATTTGAAACTATGATAACAATATTATGTTACAATTTAATAGTACCATTTCCAGGCTCTGGCATTCTAGAACCAGCAACTGCCTTGCGACACTCGAACAAACTAAAGCTAGAATATGATGATAATTTGATTATCCCTGCAAGTTCCTGAAGCATATCCACCAACAACCGAAGAAGTTATTTAGCCTTAAGGGATTTTACTAAGAATGAACAAAACTTTCTTTCAGACGTCTGTATGAAAAGAAGAGCAATTTGGATTTTCCACTTGAGAAAGAAACAGCTACTCTGCTCTTGCCAAATCAAGAATGCATACAAACTAAATAAATCATTGATGAAAAGTAAACTTGAAGTGCTATTTATGTCAACTTTTCCACAATATTGTGGAAAAAACAAAGAATGTTCATTCTTACAAATGTAGCTGGGACAACCATCATTTTAGGCATAAAACAATTTGATCAACCATCTAGAGATTGTAATTCCATACCGAGATAACTTAAATAAGCAATGACCAACAACCATTCACATTTTCTTCACAATACTTGGGGTTGTTCTTTTAGTTTTCAGTAACTCTAGTCATTACAGCAGAAGTTGGCCAAGATTTTCTATTAATAAAATCTCTTAATATACAAGATGTGTCTGCGATTCTCAAAAGAAAAGTAACATGGTACACATCCTAACTTCAAATTGGAACATTGACTTTTTACCACTTTTTTTTTTTTTACTGCAGCTGTGTGAAAGAGGAGGGAATGAGAGAGAGGTCATCACCCCTCTTGCAAACAGTTTTCATCTCCTTTTGCAGCAATGCAAGAGAAGATGGAGACGTAATTGTCATCACCAAATATTAGAGGTAAGCCTAGCATTTGAATATATGAACATGCTTCAAATTCAGTGATTTATAAAATTTTAAAATTTGAAACACTGAAAAAAAAATGATTTGCACTTGATTTATATTTGTTTTGGTTACATAAACTAACAATTGCTGGCCCTAAAACACTTCATAAGAGCATAAAGAATGATGAGAATAAAAGCAGCTCAAAACTTAGAACTGCTTGGAGACTAAAACCTTTGGACGGTGCTTTTGAATAATGAGTAACGAAAATTTATTGAAGCAATTATACACGCTATTATCTACATTCTTTATATTAAGCTTAAAGACAAAGCTAGACCAAGATTGATCTCAATTCTAGACACCTTTGTATACTTCTAAATTTCAAGAAAATTTCAGCTCATTCTCAGACAGATTACATGTTATCTTCAATAATAAGAAAACATCTTATTCAACAAAAAGATGAGAATAAGGCAGAGCATATACTTCTTACTGATGTTTATGGAAAGCTAGTAACAAGGGAATTAGATAATGTAAACATTGTTTATATCAACCCAAGAAATACAAACACAAACATTCTCAAGGGTAACTTCAATACAATTGCAGATTGATACAACTAAACAGTCTAGAAAGGCATCTGTATTGCAAAGTTGCACCGATTTCCTTTGTCAGTGTTATGAAACAAATTAAATTGGATTGTCCAGTAATTTGCACAGTTCCTCTAACATGCCTACAAAGAAACAACAAGAGAATATCTACAGTACCTCAACAGAATCAGCTACAGTTGTAGTCATGTCGTACGCAATCTCTTCAAAAGTTTCATCCAGAAAGAAAACTATAGTTGTAAGCTTTTTACCAGTCAAAAGAGCTTCAATCTCCTCGGGTCCAGGTATTATATGCCTAGGTCCAGCCTTAACAGAACGCTTCAAAGCATTTAATGTATTCATTGCAAGTACTTGAATCTCAGAATCACTACTGACAGTGTGTGCAACAGTATGTACATACTCTGACAAATAGCCACCAATTTCCTTGCTAGGAGGCATGCAGGATGCACATAAATACAATAATTCCCAAGCTTTGATCAAAGATTGCCTGCCAATTATAGAACCAATAGGCCAACTAAGATCATTAAGCAAGTTGGATACTGCAAAAAAATTAATGATGAAACAGTTTTCAACCCCTAATAAAGATAAAGACATGCGACCACATGGAAAAAAGTGAAAGAATAAGTTTTTGCAAAGCTCATAAAAAGTCTCATGTGTATACCTGTCAGGATTATTTCTTGTCTGTTTTGAAACTTGAATAAAAAGTTCGTCTCGCAGTTCAGAACGCTTCACAGCATGTTTGTATAATTTGCTAACAAGCTGAGTGTATTCATCTAAGCTTGTTGGAGTCGTTCGATCAGAGGAATCAACTCCCATGTACTTCAAGATAATCTGGAACAGCTTAACTGATCTACTAATGAGATCACTGTTTAGTTTCAGCAGCGAAGTTGGAATGGGGTCCTGCCAAAAGGTGCACCTTACCTTTGATAAATGAGTTCAGAAAGCACGACAGAGATTGTCATCAAAACACATTGAATTACCTTCTGGAAACACAACATATCCTCAAATGTGAATTTTTCTCGAACTTGAGATCCTACTGTCCTTTTAGAGAAAAAACTACGTTTACCAGCAAAATTAATCTGCTTCTGCATGGCCCTCAGGAAACCCTCAACCTGAAAAATGAAAAAGATACCACAAACTGTTTTTTTATGCCTTCCATACACGAGCAAAACAAATTGTAAACATGGTACAAAGTTCAGTTACTATAAAAACTAACATATAAACTATAATAGAAATGTAAATTTACTATGGTCTATTAACTACACATTCCCTATAAGGAAAAATATAGTTTTCACCTGGAATTTATCAAGCAATGGTATAGCGCCGGCAAGTTCAGGTGGTATTCCCGATGACAGGGTGTTGGGTGTGCTGCAAGGCAAATGAGCTAAGGCTGATAAATTCTTGTAGGCTGACTTCTTACTTTCTCGGTTTAAATGCAAGTGGCATCCATCAAGCACAGTAAAGTTGAAATGCAACATAAAAGGAAAGGAAGAAACTTACGGTGGGGCAAAATTGGAACCGTCTGAATCATAATCGTCGCCATTTGACGTGGCAAACGAGTTGTGTGAAGGGGTTTCAAATCCATTCGCAGAACCAAATGAAGACCTGCTTGATCTCAAACTTTGTGTCATATCAGAAGTCATTTCCCCAAATTACCGCTAACTGTCCAGAACTTTTCAAAATTCCATAAAAGCAGCCAAATTGAAGGTGCTTGTCTCCCCCAAACACTTGTTTCTTTATTTGCTTTTCCTCAATTACATTCAAAACACAGGGCGATTCTGTTAAAGAAATACAACAAAGTCGTCAATGTGAGACTCTGAGACTGAACAACAAATAAAAACGCTATTTCAATAAATTAAAGCCACATGAACACAGAAAAGAAATCAAATAAATCATAAATAACAAATGCCCAAAATAGAAACTATAATAAATAACAAAAAAAAAATTAAATATCAGAAATAAAGTCTTAAAAAAAAACTCAAAACCCAAAATTTCTGTTAAATCGGAATAAATTGAGAGCTAAAACCAAAGGCGATAAACCCAATTCCAGAGATCCGGAAGAATATTAAAAATAAGAAAAATAAAATAAAACTACGGCATTACGAGTCAAAAACTTGAAAAGTAACATCTTTCTGCATGAAAATTAATCGTAGAAAAATAAACAAAACAAGGATCGAAAAAACAAAATGAAGTGGATAAAAATTACAGATAATGTAGCACAAATCAAGCAACACAACACACGTCACTCGTGCATAAATCATAAACAAATGCGAGCAAAAATCTGAAAATCGGGCAGCAAAATACCATGACATTACAATTGTTGATCAAGGGATGCTGATGAACCTGCTAGAGAGAGGAGAGAGAGTGGAGTGAAGGAGGGAGAATCAGAAAGATAATAGTGACGGTCACGAGAGTTTTTTTAAAATTCATTTTTATCCCACCTCAAAATCAAAACCGAAAACAAAACATGACGCATAGGTCCTCAATATGGGTCCTCCATCTATTGACTTTATAGCAAGTTAGTCTCTATACTTTTCTAATACGAAAATGCCAAATCTTTGCCGTGACCATTCGAAAGCGCTGAATCTCCATTGTTGTCACATAAATGTAATCAAAATATATTTCATTTAAAAATTGTGAACACAGACTAAAATTGTGAAGCAAATCGAGTTATATAAAACTAGGACGATAATGTTATGATTTATCCCAAATTGTGGACACTTCTCGTCGATAAAGTCTATTATATTATGCAAGTATTTCACTTGTACAGAAATTTTAGTTATACTAAGCCCTTGTGTTAGCCCCCATTATAATGGAATTTTTGGAAATAATGTATTTTGGAATAATAGTTTTTTGAAGGATGTATGGTTAAAAAGAAGGAAGAGTTTTTGATTTACATGTAATGTTATTTTATTGGAAAATTGTAGTTGAAAAGAAGAAAAAAAAAATGTATTAAAATTTTAGTTGGAGCGAAATAGGATACTTTTGTAAATGACTTTCGACATTAAAGTAGGAAATATTAGAGTTGGTTTTCCAACGTTATATGTAGTGCAAAAATGGGTGTCAAACACCCCCTTAGTGTTGTTAAATTGTATCTAGGTGACGGAAATTGACAATTTAGATATTAAAATCACGGGTAGCTAACACATGAATTAAAGTTGGAAGGCATATCAATCAAACCGCTTGATATTTCTTAACTTTGAACATGAATGCAATGTGTAATTTTAACTCATTCATTGTCGATTTTCATCACATGATATGGAGATCCAATCTCATAATGTTAAATAGGTTAAGGGATCAAAATCTCACTTTTGAAGAGTGAGAACCGTTAAAGATTGAAGAGTCACGTACTGATTTTCCCATTTAAATAATATGCTAGCAAATTTAGACTTATCATTTTTAATACAATCAAATACGATTCAAGTATTCACAACATGTTCGAAATTTTTTTATAAACTATTTAAATTATAAATAATAAAAATAAAGGTGAATAAGTGGGTATTACTGTTGAAATAAAAGTAGAATGTATTTTACGAATTGTTTATAAATAGGAGTCAAACATAGATTTAACAACCGGATGTGCCAATATTGCCTAGACCAAATGCTAATAAGCCTTTGTTTGATCCCATTATTTTTGAAATACATTTTTCTCTCTTCTTTTGAAACAAATATTCTTCAATAAAATAATATTATATGCAAATTCAAAACTTCTTATCATTATAAAGAGAAATTGAGGGAAAAATGATGTTTCAAATATTGATTTTTTGGGAATGTGTGATTAAAAAGTAGGAAAAAATTTTAGATTTACGTATAAAATATTTTATTGTGTGAATGTGTAATTGAAAAAAAGTATAAAAAATAAAGAATTTTAGCTCCCGTTTGGCCCCCATGAAATTATAATTCAATTTTTTTTCTTCTTATCAACCGCACATTTTTTAATAAAATAATATTACACACAAATAAAAAAACATTTATTTCTTCTTTAATCACACATTTTTCAAAAAATTACAATGGATACCAAACGGACAAGGGGCCTAGTTGGTTACAAAGTCCAAGCATAATAGAAACTGATGTTCTTTATAATGATTGAAATGCTACATTGCGTCCAGATGGAAGGTCCCAATATTGCAGGCTTCAAACACCAAGGATTGTTTTTACCAATACAAACGCCCCTTCCCCACCACTCAAAAAAAGTATCAATTATACACGGATTGGGACATCCCACCTTGAATTTAGTCTGGTTCATATCATGATCATTCCATATATTTTTCAAGATTTTCAGTTATTCACTTTTCCTACATTAAGGATTAGGAAAATAAATAAATGTTAATACACTATGCTGAAAAATAAAATAAAAAATAAAAAAATTGAGCCGACTGCAACTCTTGTCGTCCAACAACTTCTTTAGTAATTTTTCTTTGAATGTTGTTAAAAACTTAACATTTTAACTTTATTACGTAAAGTTGGATGAGATCCTTACTGTTTTGTTCCTCATAACGAGAACAAATAGTATACAATCTTGTATCTTTTATTACTACATTCCTAATTGTTCATAAATAAATCGATTTTATTCCTTGTTTCATCTTCTGTGACAATTTATCATAAAACAATACTTTGCTTTCAGAGAGAGAGAGAGAGAGAGAGTTAAATATTACCATGGTTTGAGCATTGATGTAACAAGGCATTTAATAGGTTCACATGTTTGTTCCTATCCTCCCCCTGTAGCATGATACACTTTTTTCCAATTGTCCTAGATTGATACTTTTGAATTGTCATCTTCAATGTGAGAGACAATAAGACATTAGATTGGACTAAACAGAGCTGAGTCAAATCACATTTTATACACATCTTTCGTGAAACACACGCATACTATGCACTAATCTGCTCATTTTTATCTATTTTATAATTTAAACGGTTTATAAACAACTCCTAAACTAAACATTGTTATATTTATTTCTACCGCAATCATGTCTATCAATACAACAATTTCTTAATGACTAAATTTTTTACCTTGAAAAGTCTCTCGACAAGATATTTTAAATGAAATAACTAGACAATGACTTTCTACGAGGTAGTTGAAAATGAAATAAATAAAAGAAGAATGAGTCCGAGTGTAGAGGGGAATAGTCATAAATAGTAATATGGTTGAAATGCCGGCCATGCCGGCAATTATACTAAGTCACGAGAATTGCTCCATTTCTTTATTGTAAAGATGGTGAAAAATCAGAAACACCAACCAAAAATGAAAGTTGATTTGATGAGGGAAGGCGTGCAAATGCTAATTAATAGCAACTAAGTATAAATTATTATTCGTAGGGCACACAATTTTAGCGACAAATTAGTGCTCTTTCTTGCTAATTAAGAAATATGTAAAGTAACTTGTTATTCAGTAACCTATCAAACATTATTGGACAAAGCTGGTTGTACAGCTTAGTTTCACACACTTTTTCACA
>CAIGRT010125133.1:0-16383 GCA_903798405.1 Fraxinus platypoda | reverse complement strand
AAAATATGCATTTTGTAATAGTGTTATGATAGAGAATGTGTGGTTAAAATTTAAGAAAAAGTTTTGAATTTGCGTGTAATATTATTTTTTTGTTGAATGTGAAGTTGTAATGAGATCAAATCATTGTTGAAGAATTCATTTTAATGAAAAAAATGGGATTCAAACAAGTGCTATATATATCAAAGCTTCAATGGTATTCTTCATTAGATTAATTTATCATTTTATGATCATTCGATAAAGATAAATAAAGAACACATAATTCATAAATTATTTTTCATTAACAATTTTATATTAAATTAAAACAACGTAGGATTGGTTGAATGTCATAATATTATATACATTATTTTGTTAATTAATTATCTTAATCTTTATTCAACCTTTTTACATAAAACAAAGTAATTACATACCCTTAAAGAACAATAATCTTAACCTTTTTTTTTCCCCCTTTTGAAAAATTTCATCAACGTGCCGATATGATATATTTTGTACACCAAAGTAAATATTATTAATTGAGATTCGAGACTCATTTGTACTTTTTTCAAAGGTTAGGGACCGAACTGAAATTTTTCCAATTTAAAATCAGTGGCGTATCAATCTTTTTATAAAAAGGACCAATTGCGCACAAAACACACCATTTGCGTCAATTCCTGTTTTATAAAACTTAAAAAGGTGAAAATGGCAATTTTATTTTGTTAATGCAAAGAGTCAGCGACAAAATCTAAACAATCTTTAAAATTAGATCTTGGATTTGTCACTGTTCAAATAACTATAAATTCAAATAATAAAAAAATGAAAATAGTACCAGGATTATTAAACTAAAAGAAAATAATGTTAGCACGCGTAGGCACTTGTCATCACTCATCACACAAATTCTTTCCTAGATATTGAGAATCTTTCATGTGGATCTACGAATTAATCTAGCACTAGCCTAGTGCCCTAACATATATGATAATATATAAAGGTCCAACTTCAACTTTTTTGAGTATAGGAATATTATCCATGTATGATTTATATGCATCATCATCGAATAGACGTATTTACTATGATAAAGATGTGTCAATTTTAAGTTTTAGACATACGATTGATTCTCGAGAAAGAAGCGATATCAGTAGGTCAACCAAATATATCACAATTGTGATAGCAAAATGATCTAAGACATATTAAGGTTTTTAGTAAAAGTATTATTCAACTTAGCACTCGTGTGAGTGAAGTGGGGCTCCATTACAATTTTAAATGTTTCGTGGAGTGACAAATTATGGCATAAAAGAGAAGCGCCGTCCCATCAAATCCGTGTTTTTGTTTTTTACAAAGATGCTTTTGCCCTTGAAAGCAAGGAAGATGATTGGTGTTGGAGATTTGCACAAAATCAGATAAGAATAATGATGATTGAACATGCTCAAAGACAGGAAACGATGGACAGATTGACTTAGCAGCACCCGTTTGATTTTTTTTTTTAAACTGTTCAATCATGTGTCGATACTTGTTTTCCCTATTTTTGAGCTTGTTTGTGTAGCATGATTGATTAGATAAAGAGGTAGGTTTAGTTTATTTATTAATAGAGGTATTAAGGTATTTATGCACGCTTAGTGAGGGTTACAATTGGTAATTAAAAGAAACTTGTAGATAGGGTTGTCAACCTACTCCTAGTCTCCTACTGCAACAGTTGATTTTGTGGGCCACAAATTTAAATTCAAAAATCCGGATTTCAAAATATCAGATTATGTCAAAACTCTTTATGTAGACCAACCAATGGCTTAAATAAATGAAAAAAAAAAAGAATATATTAAAAAAACTAATAACTATCTAACCTTTTGAGTTTCAGTTAGTGTGCCGACACATAAGTGGTGAGACAATAAGCACTAGGCTAATAAATTATACAGCCAAAGACGATAATGATGTTAATTTAACCCCAAGTGAAGCTAATGATCAATTTCTTACTTCTTCTCTATAATGTTTTCGAAATGATTAACGCCATTCTTTCCATTTACATACTTATCGAATATTGTGCAACTACATTACTAAAGTAGAAAATTCGGGACGACAAGTCCCAACTTGACTATTTGGACCTCTCAAGTCTTGATGAGGGTGGGAGTGGAGCCTTGGAGGTGTGAAGACGACCTATGGCTTGAATTATGGATAAGTGATAACGCGATTGGTTTCTCTTTTCTTTTCCTTCCTCTTATTGTTTCCTCTTTCTTTTTCAATTTTTTTGAGGTAAGTGCACTTTAATGGACTAAAATACCCGAAAAACGGATAAAATGGTTTCATCATGTGGGGCCTGTATGCATCATCAATGTGAAAGTTAAGTAATTTTTAATGAAAGACACTATCGAGGGATTAATCCCACATTGAGTATCGAGACGTATGCACAAACATTACATAAGTGAAACTTCTATTATAATTAAAATTTTATTCATTATATAATTTAACACGCCAGGAAACATTTCTAAGTAGTTCAAGAACAAAACAAAATATTATTCAAATAGAAACTATTTCAAGGTTGTCTACTCCACACTCCTGACTATTTGCATCTCCATTTTCCATAATTAATGGAAATTGTGTCATGTAATATTCAAATTTATCAACTATATTCTCTGGCATTGACACAAGCACTCTAACACCATCAAATTCTCCAATGATAGGTAAAAATAAGCAGTAAATATCACTAGTTAGAGGACCCATGTGTAGAGGCTTCCCTTCTCCAAAATCCAACTCTTCCAACCCTAATTTTGACCATTGAGATATTACCAAACTTGTCGAGAGGTTCGTCTTTACAGTTTTATCCTCCAACAAATCTATTATGGATTTCACGTAATCATGAGTTATTGTTGATTTTGCACATTGCACAAGCTTCACCCCACTATACAAGTTGGTCGTATCAAGTTCCTTTACCATGGTCTCTGCGCAAGCTAACACGAACCCATTTCCGTAATATCCCCGTGGTAATTGTGGTATTAACTTTTTCCTCACATTACACGAAAATAAGAGTTTTACGTTAGAAGAGGGTGAAAGATCGAGTGATTTCACCCAACAACGCCACGTGTGAGAAGCCAAAACCTCAAAAGTGGTACATTTTAGGGAGGGCAAACACTGCCTCTTTAAGTGAAGAATCTGGGAGTGTGTAAAAGTTATGGATGCTGGCACAAGTGGCTGAGACTGTAAATATTGGTAAATGTTGGTGTCGATTCGAGAATTAAACTTATCAGTGGCAATCTTGGTAAATCCAGGGCAAGAGAAGGTGGCTTGTAGTGGGTTGCGGGGTTTCAACACGTGGCGACAGTGGAATGGTCTGATTGGTAAATCAGTGGTGGATTTTGTTGTCATATGGGCCCAAGCATGTAAGAATTGTGATGTACCAATACCATCGCACAGACAGTGATTAATTGCGGTGCACAGAATCATTCCTCCACGTCGAAGATTCGTCACCTGTACCAATAAAGAAAAGGGACAATTTCAGTGTTAATCCCCAACCTATTAACTTAGTAGCAAATGAGTCCTCAACTTATTTATTTATCATTTAAGTCCTCAATGATTTGTCTGTTGTAGATGGAAAATAGAAAAATTGGACCATGAAGTTGAGAAATTTGGGCCACCGAAGCCTATGACGGTCTTTTGTTAGAAAATGATTAAAGACTTAAATGCTGAAAAAATAAGTAGGGAATCTTTTTGCTACTAAGTCGACAGTTTCGGGACTAATGGTACAATTTCTTTTAGAGAAAAAAAAAAGTTAAAATGTATAGAGAGAAAGAAAAGTAGATATGTAGAGAAAGAAAAAGGATAACACAACCCCAAAAGCTCACCAACCAAAGCTGTTAAAGGAACAAAAGGGCGAAAGACAATGACCAAGTTGCCATACAAAAATTACAGGGTCACCTGTCTGTCATTATCCTAGATATCCCACTAGTTATATAATTTTTCTTTTTCAGAAAATCGAAATTACGTCTACACTTCAGGTTCAATATATACTAGATAGCATACATGTACGCATAAGTCGAACATATGTTACTAGACATCCGAACAATAAAATACGGTTCGACCTTCGATAAACTAGCAAAAGCAAGCTAGTAAAATGAAATGTCATATCACGTTTTTAGCCTATCTGACGAGGAAAATTGGATAAAACGTGAAATAGAAATGATATAATTAATCACCTGAATTACTAGAGGGGGAATATCCAAGAAACCTGGAGCATCAACTTTGAACAAGAGTTTCCTCCAGGATTTATTTGGTTTTTTAGAAACTTGGAGAATCTCTTCGACAGTTAAATCCATGAAGGCTTCTGCAAAAACAGCTCCTTCTCCATTGCAGTCAATTTGGAGTTTTTGATCATTTTCTGTGCTTGCTCTTAGCCTCCCAGCCAATGGATAGTACTCCACAAGAACCCTTGAGAGTGAGCATTTCAGGGTTTCTATGTTCATAGATTTACTGAAAAGATAAAGATATTTGATTGAGAATCTTAGGAACTTTTGATCATCAAGATTGGAGAGATAGAGTGTGTGATTTGGAGTTGGCCTGTTGGGTCGGATCAATGCGGGCTGGTTCGAATAGAAACAATCTGGTAGCTCGAAAGATTTCAACATGATTATGCACAATCGGAAGAGAGAAATATGTAGAGAGAGAGAGAGAGAGGAATGGAGCTTGGAGATGGACAAGGGTTGAGTTCAATATGTAAGCCTCGAACATTGACAAAGTGGTACTATTAGATTCCTCCTAGGAAGGATGGATGGCTGGTCCACTGCGTTGTCAAAATGTGTGGGGCCCTTTGCAAGATTGGCCTGTCCGACACGTGAAAAGTTCGATTCTGGCAAGCTTTGGTTCGAATGGGGTCGTCTTGTAGACAAACCTCTTCCTATGGTCGGGCCACATCCGACGTCACATATTCCCTATTAGTTTAGTTTCACAGTTGATGCATTTCACGAACACAAAAATGAAATGTATGTCCAATAGTTGTTGCCCATCATAATTCATAAGTAAAAGTAAAACCAATTTTATTTGAGTTGAAAAAAGAAAAAGAAAATAACGTATTTTCACGAGTTAATTTCGTCACCAGCCTGCCACTACTTGACGTGTTTTTCAAATTATAAAGCTATCAAGATGATTGCCAGTGACAATCTGACACAGTGGAAATCTAATGTGAATTCCACAAATCTTTGCCTATTTAAATTATAAAAATAAACTTAAGCAAATTGATTTTACCAATTAATTTTGAGAAATAATTTGACAAATTTATAAAAAAAAAAAAAACTAATTATTATGCATGACTGAATGATCATATTCAATCAAATTGATTTTACAAATTAATTTTGAGAAATAATTTAAAAAATATAAAAAAAAAAAAAAAAAAATAATAATAATAATAAAAATTAGTTGTTGATCTCACAAAATAATTTTCGACTTTGATTTCATTTATAACTTTGTATCGAAATGCTTCAAATATTTTATATTTTCTTTTATGGCATAATTATACAAGAAGAAAATCTTGTGGGACGTACAGGCAAAATCTTTAATGACATTGACTTTGGGTTTTTCCCAAATTTATTTTTTAGTACTTTTGTTTCTTTTGATGAGTGCCATTCCTCATGTGCCAATAAATTGGCTGCCTGGGTATAAATAATAGAGGGATTTTTGAAATGCTCGACTAATTTAGTGTATGCCTAAATTAATAATGAGTTTGTGAAAGCATGAGCATGGTTGTCACACACCATTGTAATATAAAATAACTCTTTATTGCTTGGAACTAATTCTTATCATATCTTTGCCTTAATTAGGTAAGCAAATTCCTTCCACTATGATTAATATTTATTTATATATAATTTTAGTAAACAACATTGATGTTCATAGGTAAAGAAGATGATAAGTATAAGCCCATGATGGAGGTGGAGTATCCGTCGTGGTGGTGGTGGTGGTGGTTGTGGGGTTGATTGGAGGAGGTTGGATTTCTTTTTGTTTTATTTAAAATAAGGGTAAATGGTGGGTTGACATCACCGTCTTGAGCCTATTAATAATTGATACTCGTGCGCCATTGTTTGATGGTAGTTAACGTAACGAAATTATGTTAGTCAGCGTAGCGAAATTTGAGGAAGTGATCTATATTGATATCAAAATAAAGTAGAATGATCAAATTGACACAAACTGAAATATAATGACCCGATTTAAAAATATTTTAAAGTGTAGTGATTGCGAAAGAAATTAACCCAGATGTTAGTATACAAGAATTTGTTTATCATTCCGCCTTTGTCACTATAACTCTTTTTTTCAATATAAACAAATTTTATCGATGTGCATTATACAAATCAACAACTAATCACAATTTACATTAGATTGATTAAAAAAAACATGTTTTTCGTCATATAGATTTTTTGTGAAACTATTTTATATCGAGTCAAAATTGACATCAAATACTAGATGAAAAAAGCTCAATTCGTTTTTCACATTTGGAAATTTTGTGAAACAAAACTAGATTGAGTAGAAATTCATATAGAGTATTAGACAATAAGGATCTTTTTTCTCCTCATTTGAGAATTGTGAAAAACCGAACTAGCTTTTCTTACCAAATAATAGACATGACAAAACAAGCCTCCATTTAGCAAAATTTGTGTAGGAAAAAGATGGAGTAGGAAAAAGGAAAATCACCTGCACATAGACGTTTTATGTTTGGAGGTTGGGAGACTAAATCATAAATAATACCTTCAATGATTTTGACCATACAATATTCATTGCCCAAGATCATTTTGCTTCGAGCTGGTTGGTACTATTCCATAATACTCTAAAACCTTTAATTTTTTTTTATTTTTTTTTATTTTACACAAATATGATGTCATCCTTTATTCAGATTCATTTAACCAGCCCACATTACACGTATAGTTGTTGAAATTAGTAATGTCAAGACAAAAATCAAAGCTTTTAGAAGTGTTTGATATACAGTGTATGTCATATCGTCTCGTCCCATCGTATTCAAATAGTACCTATGTGCTATGGTTAGGTTCACTAATAAATAAAATAGAGTTGAGCTGGGAGCCTTTAGTACGTATTCGTAAGTGTATTTTATACGTTTATTTAGACTCTTAAACTTATAAATATCAATTATTTGATCATATTTCTATTTAAATTAGTGTATATGTTTCTTATATAGATAAAACTCCGTCTTGAAGGTGAATTGAGCAACTTGGAGATTATTTGACCAATACAGATGGAACTGAGGAGCAACCGAGAAGCGTGGATGTGATTGGAATTTGGAAGTAATTGGAAGTGAATGAGTACAAGAACTTTGAATAGGGGCCAACTTACACACTCTTGAAACTTTAAGGGTCTAATGGGAAGAACATCGAAGATGATTGATCAAAGTTCAAAAAATGGGAGACCAATTTGGACATGATCAAAAGTTAGAGGACCAAAATGAAAGATTTTAAAACTTATGGGATCTAGGCTGCAATTAGTATGCACCTCAGCGGAAGCAGGGCGAAAATTACAGGCCCCTTGCAGTATTTTTATTTGTTGCCTTTGCCGCCTAGGCTGCCCAAAGTCTCGCCTGAGCGGCTCATCTGACACTGAACTTTCGGGTACACGATTAGGAAATTTAGGGGATGTTCTCTTGGTGTTTTGAGTTTTGAAATCATTTTGAGTTTTGTATTTTGTGTTTTGAATGTCCATTTTAAGATTGTTGAAAATATGTTCTTTTTGGCATTTTGAAAAATTGTTTTGAAAACATTGAAAACGCGTTTTGAAAATTTTAGCTTGATTATAACTGAAAACATCGAAAACGACAAATTTGTCGTTTTGGGTTTTCTTTGTAAATTTTTAACTTGTTTTCAAAAGCGCGTTTTCGAAAATAGGAAAGAGAACACGTTTTCACTGTTTTGAAAAATCGAAAACAGAAAACGGCTTGAAAATTGTAAAGAGAACAGACCCTTAATTTTTGAGGTTTTTGGACGTCCCAAACTTATTTTTCGACTTTCTGAAAATCTAAATAAATTAAAACAATTTACATATTGTCCGGAATACCTCTCATAACATATCGTGAGTGTTATACCTCAGGACATAGACAACTTTTGAGAGTAAATTCTGTATATACACAATAGAGGCTGGGGTTTGGAGCAATTTTTCAAGAAAATGAGTAGTTATCGTACAAGATATTAATCTTTTCCTTGTTATTCTTCAACACTCGATTATATATTCCGACTTTTTTATACATTTCTATCTAATTATGATGAATAGTAAAGATCAACGTACAAATTATAACAGACATGCCCTCTAATTGTTTGCAAATTGTTTGTTTCCCATTGAAATTGCTGGAAAAGGTTACGCAAAACTTCAGATCAAAGCTTAATATTTGGACACGATAAAAAGTGATTCCCTGGTTGACTAATTTCAGCTACAGAAAATTTTTTAATTTGTAGTATATGTCTTAAAAGAAAAAAAACTTTTGACCGCAAAATCTTGGAATAGGAATAAGATTCCTAAAATAAATAATATCGTTCAGAAATTAATTAATGATGCATTTTAAAATTAGCGTTGTCGACAAATTTAGGTATGGGAATCTACTTTTCTGGATTTCAATTCATTCCATTTGGATTTATTTATTATTATTAAAAGAGGATTATGCTATCACTTCGATTTTCATTCTTTTTATTTTTATTCTGCAGAAATAATAGAATCCAGTTCTCATCAAATTCACTTACAATATCAAGTCAGAATTCACAATATTGTACTACTCCATGGACCAAGGAATTGGATCAAGTCAACACCTCATCCAGGCCCAACACAAGATCCAGCCCACTAATTCCTGTTTTATTCTCACTTTTCTAAGCTTTCTAATATGTTCTTCCATTCCTCCAAAACAAGATCACTCTTTCACCCTAAGTTATTGGTTATCGATTAGAGTTTCCATTCCACGTCTTGTGTAAAATTTCGTAATTCATACTCAGTAGCACGACAGAAAATAGCCACTTCTCTTTATACATAGATACAATTATAGTTAAATACACGTATAGTTCATGAACTTTATTCTCTATTCCGAATGAAAAATGCTAGTTGTACAGTCTTTTTTTACAGTCGATTACAGAGCCCCCTCACATGGGATGGGCCCCATATAAAAATGTGGGACCCACCCCATGTGAGGGGGCTTTGTAATCGACTGTAAAAAAAGACTGTAAGTATAGCCTAACTCATTCCGAATAGCTAAAATTTGTTTTAGAAATGACCATCATACCTAGTTTAATGTTTCTCATCCTTCCTTAATTCTGTATCCGTCAGTCAACTTTAAGAGGATCACTGATAGAACATTTAGATTACATACGTGGCATGAGTTATATGCACAATTAGTCCATGAACTTTACCATATGTTCCAAATTCCACCTTCGAATTTAAATTTGTTCCAAAATAACCCTTACAAATGTTCACCATTTGTCCCTAATTCTAATATGGGAAATGTCAAGTGTACACTCGTGTACATCAAGGATGACACTCTCTTTGATTTCAAAAATTTTTGGGTAAGATTTTTTTTATAAACTGTCCAATAATGTGTTGTCACGTGACACAATGTAAACAAAGATGTCAAAAATGATTTACATATAGCATGATTGTTCTAATATACCGAGAAACAGAATTGTGTTACTTGGCTTAGATATTTGACTAGACCCAAAGCCAGTATATGTAGAGTTTATTACTTGTAAAGTATTGTTAGTGACATTTGATTTACTAGTAGAAAAAAATAATATTTTCCACGTGGCTTAAGATGATTAGTGAAGACCTCTGGAGTGGATTCCAAAGATTAAAAGGAATATGCCTTGTTGAACTTGAAAACGACTTCTACGCCAAATTTGTACACTGACGAAACTCTTATTTGTATAATATTTTAATTACATTTAAAATTTTTAAAAACAGTTTGACATGACTTTTACTTTTATTTTTACTTTTCGTATAAGAAATTTTGAAGAAAGCTACCTCAACTATTGTTTGGAAACTAATTTTCAAATATACTTCATATTTCAAAAATACTTTTAGAGGAAGTCATATTTGATCAACTTCCTCTAAAAACGCTTTTAATTATCAGAAACGCTTTCATAAAATTAGTCAAACGAATCTAAAAGCAGATTTTGAGTTTCAAAAGTTCATTTTGATTTTTTTAAAAGACATGCCAAACGTGCTCCCTTATTTTTTCCTATGAAATTTTTACCTTCAATTTTTTATTAATTAGTACTTTGCGTCATGCTTTTAAAATTAGGGAGAAATATTTTGTTGCACTTTCATATTTATTGTCTGAAAAAATATGTTGAAAAATAAATTGTTTTACGGGTTCTTAATCAACGTTCTGAATGTATTAATTAATGAAAATTTGAAAATTTTATTGCATAAAAAAATATATATGGATGTATTATGCTACAATGAGCTAAGATTGAAGATTTTCAATGCAATTAATAAAAATTGTACCATCAATATAATTTTTCTAAAGCTAAATTTTGGAAGAATAATGCTCATTGGACAAGCTCAATGACAGGCTGATATGGTAAATAAATGAATGTCGTATTTTTATTTTTTTCAAACTGTCCAATCATGTGTTGACACATGTTCCTCTGCTTTGAACCTGTCTTTGAATCCGTTTGTGTAGCGTGATTGATTCCGAAATTAATCAACTCCTAGAATAATTGTGAAAGATAAAACTAATAATTAATAATTACGATAATTGTAATTGAAAAAAAAAAATATATATATATATAACAGTGGCAGTGTTGTTTGCCTAATCAGTGATCACTGATCCGCACTACAGAGATTAAAGAATCAAACATTTACTATCAAATATCTTCTCGTTTAAAATTTATTTTATCCATTAATTTTAATTTATTATTAGAAATCCTTCTGATTCGATTGTGATTTGTGAATTTCAACAAAATTGAGCCTTTAATTCAGTGAATTTTCGAGAATCAAAGCAGTGGAGAATCGAAAGTCAAGTGAGGATTCCTTGAAGGATTCAGAGGTAATTGGCTTAAAAAATTGATTTGGATGGATAATTGTGATCTTCGCAAGCAAAAATGAAGAGTTAATTGTTTAGTCAAGAGGTTTGAAGGAAGGGCTGGAAGATTTCGGAGCAAAAGTATGTATTTGGCCTTTTTTCATCTGTTTTTAAATTGGCTTGTTTATGCGCTTTATAGAAAATTTCGATTTATAGGAATCAAATTACTACTTGATTCCTATATTTAACTGTGTTGACAATTATAGTAGGTTATACTATTATGCTTCCAATTTTCCATAGTGGGGTAAGTTGAAAATCTTTTCACCTCAATTTCTGTACTTCTGTTTACTTTTCTCTATCCTGTTAGCTTTATATAATTTAAATCTATCTATTTGTGTATTTTGAAATTAGTTTGAAGTAGGATCTGAATTTAGCAGAATGCTTATTCCAACTATTGTATATTGAAAGTACTTCCAATTTTCATTAATTGAGGAAGAAGTGTAAAGAGGATTAATCCAGATTCAAGAGCTTTCTCTATTCTATTTGTGTCCCTTGTGAAATTTATCTTGGAATTTCTTGTCGGATATGTTATCATATGAGCACTTTGTATCCTTATATTCCTAATTGAGCATTTCATTGAAGAGATCTTATAGATGTTTCTTCTTCGTCGAATTGCCTTTTCAGGATGAGTCAATGGATCGTTACTTCTGTCATTTATTTAGTTCAATAAATTCATAGTTAATAATGCAAGTAGTAATCCAACTCAAGGGTGAAGTTAATTTAGTGTATGTGCACATTTGAGGGCCATGGCAATTGATATCGTTCATTGTGTTACTCTTTAATTCGTCTTAATTATTGCGTCTGTTGCATGTAGTGTGTAGTAGATGTGGTTCTTTATGTGAAACTTTTGGAATCACATTGCCAGTGCATGTTTCTACACAGACTTATGTTCATTTAGGAAATTGATATGTGCTTGATGGTGACCTGCTGATACAATCTTTGTAATTATTATAATTCCTATAATGGTTTCAGTAGTATGGCAATTCCAGTGGATCCCCCAGATGGGGTTGGAGCTCGAGGGAAGCATTACTATTCCATGTGGCATACCCTGTTTGAGATTGATACAAAATACGTGCCAATCAAGCCTATTGGACGAGGGGCGTATGGCATTGTCTGCTCTTCAATAAACAGGGAAACCAATGAAAAGGTCGCAATCAAGAAGATCAATAATGCCTTTGAAAATCATATTGATGCACTGAGAACTTTGCGTGAACTGAAGCTTCTTCGTCATCTTAGACACGAAAATGTGATTGCTTTGAAAGATGTCATGCTGCCTATTCACAGGGGGAGTTTCAAGGATGTCTACTTGGTTTATGAGCTTATGGATACAGATTTGCATCAGATAATTAAGTCCTCTCAGATTCTTACAAATGACCATTGCCAATATTTCCTCTTCCAGGTTTATTGCATGATTAATTGCATAAGCATATTATTTACATGATACTGTATTTTAGTTTATTGTTCACCTCTCTTGTAGATTCAAACAACTGACCGATGGATTATTTGAGAAGTTTGAGCAGGTCAGACCTGTGCAGACCAATTAGATACTATCTGATCATTATTGTCACTGTGATTTCAAGTTTTCAACTACTCATAACTGGAACCATGCATGTATAGGCCCCACTAAAATCAAATACACATAGCAATCTACTTGCATGTGGAGCTGCAGCAAATCCACAGATAAAGTAAAATAAGAACAAACTTTTAGCCTTTGGATGTAGCAAGTGGAACATCAAACATGGAAGTTTACTTGTATGCTTAATGTATACTTGTATACTTGTACCACCTGAACATTTTTTCCTCTCCTAAACTTTGATGCCATTCTTTAATTGTCAATTATGTATAAATATTTTTAGAAGCATTTGGTGAAAGTCAAAGTCATTGTTATTGTGAATTTTGGTCTCATGCTCCATGGAAAAAACAGGCACCTAGTATTCTTTTATAGTTACAAAACCCAGGAAAGGACTGCTAGCACTAGTTCGTTTATTCGTGAATGAACTAATCTAATTGTTTGAATTTGACTTACGCCTTAAACTTGACCGCATGGTTCTTTTTGCTTCAGTCAGGCAGAGTATTATATCTTGTTTTCCTTCAAGACCCCAAGGGATGATCTCTCATGAACATGGGGTTTATTTACATTCTTCATATCCTTTTCATGTTATTTATTATTTTAGTGAGCAATATCCCATTGTGAACGTCATATTTTTCTTTTTGTTCGATGATTTTATATCATAAATTCTACTTGAAACTTCACCAGCTTCTGGTAGCTCTCTAAATTTTTTGAGTAACTATTCTATGTTTTTTAACACAGTTACTTAGAGGTTTGAAGTATCTACACTCGGCAAACATTCTTCATCGTGATTTGAAGCCTGGAAACCTACTTATCAATGCAAATGGCGAACTAAAAATATGCGATTTTGGGCTTGCACGAACAAATAGCAGCAAAGGTCAATTTATGACTGAATACGTGGTCACTCGCTGGTATCGAGCCCCAGAGCTCCTTCTCTGCTGTGACTATTATGGGACCTCCATCGATGTGTGGTCTGTTGGCTGTATCTTTGCAGAACTTCTTGGTAGAAATGCCATTTTTCCTGGTACAGAGTGTCTTAACCAGCTTAAATTAATCATCAACATCCTCGGTAGCCAGAGGGAAGATGATCTCAAGTTCATTGATAACCCGAAGGCTAGAGAGTACATTAAGTCGCTTCCTTGCTCCCCCGGATCCCCACTTTCTCGCCTCTATCCTAATGCCCATCCTCTAGCTATTGATCTGTTGCAGAAGATGCTTATCTTTGACCCTTCAAAGAGGATTAGTGTTACTGAAGCACTTCAACACCCATACATGTCTCCCCTGTATGATCCGAAATGTGACCCTCCGGCCCAGGTTCCTATCAATCTTGACATAGACGAGGATTTAAAGGAAGAGGTGATTAGGGATTTGATTTGGATGGAAATACTTGAATACCATCCAGAAGCTGCCACAGATAATATGGATGCAAGCCTCTGCACTTGAGTTTGCTGGAGTTGGGCATTGGAGCATGTCGGTTTCTGGCATCAGAACTTTTATGGTAATCTTGCTCTATCTCTTTAGTTAACTTTAATAATTATGTAAACAAATGAATGAGCAGTTTGGGTAGTTTATGTTCTTGCTGTTGTTTGGGTTAATATGTTGTTTTTAGGCTCGGAACCTTTTTTCGATGTGCCTTGTAGCTTGTAAATAGTTGTCTCGAAAACTTATCTGTGTACATTATTTATTATAATGTAAAAGAAATCTATAAGGTTTTACCATGCATAGGGATGAAACTGAAAATAAAGATTTTCACTGCATGGTAAGTTGGTAACAATGTGAACGCTTATATAGAGCTTATTCAAGTTGATTATGTAGACTTTGTTTGGCAGGATCATTTACTGGTAATAGAAATCTTCCTTCTTTTTCCTTACAAGAGATCTGAAACTAGCGACACACCAGAGATAAGATTAAACTGCTTGACTCGTGGAGGATACAAAATCTTTCTTTCACCTATTATTCCCACAACAAAAATCATCACCCGATTTGAGACATTGCCATCACCACCTCATTATCCACCTCCGCCACCACTAGAGTCATTACCACCACCTCCACCATCATCCCAAACCCAATCTCGTCACCACCACCCTTGAACATTCGTACCACCACAATATTGAAGATTTGTTCTTTATTTTTCACACTCGAAGAGGTAAAAAATTAGGCCAAACCTATTGTTGGAGATGAAAAACTGGAAACACCAGTCGAACAGACGCCGGTGAGATCTGAAATCAGAATTTGCTTGTTTCATTTTATTATTATTATTTTTGGAAGATGTAGATGGTTGTGATGTTAGTAGTTTTGTAATGGTTTGTGGCAGGTGTTGACTAGTTTGTGGTAGACGTTGCTGGTGTTAATGAGTTACAACACAAAAAATTACACATACTGTATTAGTAGTGTATGTAATTTTTTTGTGGATGACTGATGGTGTAACAATTTTAAAAAATTACACGATGTCAGCATCAACACATAAGTTATAATTTCAAAAAAGTTAAATAAAATGTAACATGATTTTAAGTGTATAATAATAGAGAGAAAATTACATAATAGAAAATGTAGATATATAGAGAAATCACATGCTCTTTAACAAAAAATAACATATCAGAAATTACACATGATTTTTAATAAAAAATTGAATGTACAAGATTATAAATTCTAATGAATTTCGTAAATTGAATAGATTTTCACACAATCCATAAGAATTTCATTATAAATTATAAAATTTTAAAAGAGTTTGTTAGGTGTATTTTTAAACTTGAAATCAATCCAAATTTCTTTAAATGTCTATGAATAAAATTCTTATAAATACATGAGATACAAAGGGCACCTGAATGTACAAGAAAGTTTAAAATTCATAAAAGCCCCAGTTAGTTTACCTTATTTTTAGAATTGATCCTTGAATGTTTGTAGTTGTGAAATTAACCCTATTTTTGAATGCACAGAAGCCCAAATATTTGTCCCAAAAAGGAGAGTTTGGGGCTTCAGGCTTCAATGAAAATTTCTTGTGCCAACTTCACATTGAGGCGTGCATGTTAAATCTAGCCAATTGGGCTTGAATTAATGGTATCACTGCACATTGGATATTCTTAGAACTATAGACATGAACTCAATGAAATGTTCTTCCAAAACATGCAAATTATGGTCAGGGGCGGACCCAGGAAGTAAGTTCAGTGGGGGCGAAACAAAAAAACCTTGGAAAAAAAATCCGAAAACCTAAAAAACATGAAAATTTGAAGAAAAATCAAGAAATTTGAAAATTGAGTGGCGGGGGCGGCCCCCACTGATCCTCAAGTAGGTCTGCCCCTAATTATGGTACTTTCTTTAAGACAATACTCGTCTCATCAAAGTCAATGATTGCCAGCTAGCAAAGAATGGCATCACATGTAAGAATTGCAAGAAAATTATTGTACACTCTTTCAAACGATATTTATTCCACCAAAGATCAGAACGTGAAATGGTTGCTAGTAGGGCTGGGCAAAATGTCCGAACCGGAATCGATCCGAACCGAATCGAGCGGTTTTTTTAAAATGAAATACCCGAACGGGTATTCGAATCGAGAACCGAATGGTTTGGTTCGGTTCTCGGTTCTAGACCAAGAACCGAAGACCCGAATAAGACCCGAATTTTTTTTTTATATTGGATAAATCAATTTCTTTTATTTTTTCTAAACAAATTAATAATTTTTTTCTTATTAAATCTTATTAGTTGAACAATTTATAGTTTATTTATGTTTGTTATTTGTGTTTTTTTCAATTTTTTCTTGTATAGTTTCTTAGTAGTTAGTATGGAAAGTCAAGCAACTGATGATTAC
>CAIGRT010125118.1:0-10806 GCA_903798405.1 Fraxinus platypoda | reverse complement strand
GAGAACCCTCTTCCCTACACTAAAAACAGACTCTGAAACTACAGTGCTAACCGGAGGTGTTAATAGATCATTTGCAATTGCAGAAACTATTGGCATCATCGTCTAGGACATCCATCTTTTAGTTATTTGAAGCATCTATTACCTAGTCTTTTTTCAAATACTGTGATTTTTGACTTTAAATGTGATACTTGTATTTTGGTCAAAAGTCACCTTACATCTTATCCATTAAGCATGAATAACAGTACTATTCCATTTTCCCTAGTACATTCTGATGTGTGGGGTCCCTCACCTCTATCTATTGGATCTGGGGTCCGTTGGTTGTCATATTTATTGATGATTGTACTCGCATGACCTGGCCTATTTATTGAAACACAAAGATGAAGTGTTTAAGGTATTCCATTTGTTCCATGCCATGATCCTTACTCAGTTCTCTACCAAACTCCGAGTTCTTTGATCCGACAATGGTGGTGAATTTGTAAATCGGCGCTTCCGTACCTATTTTGAACAACATGGTCTTATTGATGAGACATCATGTCCCCAGTCTCCCCAGCAAAATGGCGTTGCTGAACGGAAAAATAGGCACATCCTTGAGACTGACAGAGCTCTTCTACATGGAGCCTTTGCCCCGAACTCTTACTGGCCTGATGCAGTATCCACAACAGTCTGCCTGCTCAACCGGATGCCCTCCAAGGTCTTACGTTTTAAGACCCCACTTCAAGTCCTCACATCCCATGTCTCGATACCTACAATACTTATGCTCCCTCCCCGAGTTTTTGGTTGTGTTGTTTATGTACACCTTAACAAAAATCAAAGGACGAAGCTTTATCCATGTGCTCTTCGATGTATGTTTGTGGGCTATGCTATGCATCGGAAGGGGTACAAGTGCTACGATCCTTCAACGAAATGCACCTATGTAACTATGGATGTCACATTCTCAGAGATCAACACCTTTTTTTCACCAACCAACTCTCCTCTTCAGGGAAAGACAAGGGATGAAGAGTTAAACTGGTTGTACTTTAATTCGCCAAATGTAGGGAAAGCACCAGAGCCAGAAAAGGAATTGGTTCGGACAGATGTTGAATTAGGACATGATATAGAAGCTGAATCAGACTCCCAACTAGAAGCTGAACCAGACTCCCCCCTTCATTCAGTACCTGCAAACCCATCTCCTGAGAATATCTCTGAGGTAAGCACCCCTGATATAACTTCTCATATAAATTCAAATACTCCTACTAGCTATAAGTTACCTTTCAGGCATAATCGGGGTAAGCCGCCTAACAGATACTCTCCAGATTTGGAAGAACGAGGGTCAAAGTATCCAATTGCGAATTACATGTCTACAGACAAATTACATAAACCTTTGAAAGACTTTGCACATGTACTCTCATCAAATCATATTCCAACGAGAGTTCAAGAAGCCTTGTCAGACCCAAAATGGGCTCGAGCAATGAAAGAAGAAATGGAAGCACTGTTGAAAAACAACACATGAACCCTAGGTCCATTACCTGAAGGGAAGAAAACAATAGGGTATAAATGGGTGTTTTCCATCAAACACAAACCAGATGGATCTATTGAATGATACAAAGCAAGGCTGGTAGCAAAAGGCTATACACAGACATATGGGGTAGACTACCAAGAGACTTTCTCACCAGTTGCAAAACTAAACACGGTGCGAATTCTACTGTCTCTTGCAGCCAACTTTGACTGGCCGTTACGCCAACTTGATGTAAAGAATGCCTTCTTCCATGGAGACCTTGATGAAGAAGTGTACATGGATCTCCCTCCGGGTTACATGTGCCCCTCAGACACCAGGGTCGTGTGTAAGCTGCAAAGGGCACTATATGGACTGAAGCAGTCACATCGAGCATGGTTTGGATGATTTAGTCCGACAATGATGAAATATGGGTTCAAACAGAGTGACTCAGATCACACATTGTTTCTAAAGTACAGAATGGGCAAGATAACCGCTCTCATAGTGTATGTGGATGATATGATCATCATGGGGGATGACGTGGAAGAAATATCTAAAACTCAGAAACAGTTGGCAACTGAGTTCGAGTTGAAGAACTTGGAGGAATCAAATATTTTCTAGGGATTGTAGTGGCGAGGTCCAAGCAAGGTATATTTATTTTTCAAAGAAAATATGTACTGGACTTACTAGCTAAGGTTGGAATGTTAGAATGCAAGCCGGCAGATACTCTAATTATCCAGAACCACCGATTTAATGAGCACCCAGACCAAGTACCGATGGATAAAGGAAGGTACCAAAGGTTAGTTGGTAAACTCATATACCTCTCACATACCCGTCCAGATATTGCATATGCTGTAAGTGTGGTTAGTCAGTTTATGCATAACCCTAGTGAAGATCACATGGATGCTGAATTCTGATACTCAAATATCTAAAATTCTCACCTGGAAAGGGAAGTGTTCTCGCGGAATAATCATTTGAGAATAGAAGGCTACACAGATGTAGACTGGGCAGGAAATATCTCAGATAGAAGATCCACATCAGGCTACTTCATGTTTGTTGGAGGGAATCTTGTTACTTGGAGAAGTAAAAAACAAAAAGTAGTATAATTATCAAGTGCCGAAGCTGAGTTCAGAGAAATGGCAAATGGACTTTGTGAACTTCTTTGGATCAAATGACTACTCATAAAAATTGGTTTTGTCCCCACTACTGAGATAGGTCTTTTTTGTGACAACAAAGTAGCTATTGCTATATCTCAAGACCCGGTCCAACATGACAGGACAAAACACATGGAAATAGATCGACATTTTATCAAGGAGAATCTTGAAGCAAAGATAATTCGATTTCCATTTGTGAAATCTAAAGTTCAATTGGCAGACATACTCACCAAGACATTGTCAAGTAAAGACAATCACAACTCACTTAACAAGTTGGGCATTAGAGACTTGTCTGTACCAACTTGAGGGGGAGTGTCAGCCTGAGCTGTGAGGAGAAATTTTAGGGATTGATTTTAGGCAATAAAATCAATCCACTTTAGGCATTAATTCCCTATCAAGGGAATAGAATCATTCAAAATTGTATAGTAAAAAATAGACTTGAATTTTTTCCTATTTAATTGTATCGTCTTGTCTGTAAATTTTTCTATAAAAATAAAACCAGAATTCCTTCATTAATGAGACAACATTCAAAATAGAAGAGATTAATAAATTAATGATGAAGGAGAAAGGAAGGTTAAAGCTCGTACACAAAATTTCTCTAATTGGAAATTCGTGCACTGAAGAATATGGAAAATGGCACAATATTTTTTCCAAAGGTCATTACGAGTTGTCGCACCTATTTCAACATACCCGATAATCTTATATAGTATTGTAAAAGAAGCGCCTAGACTCAAAGTGGGCGCAAAATGCCCCCTTGTACTTTTTCGTGCTTTTTTTCTTGATTTTTTATTTTCTTTTCGTTCTTTTACGCTTTTTTATACAATGTTTTCTTTAATTATTAAATAATTTTTAGATTGATTTAAAATTTTAAAATAATATTAAAATAAGAAAATATTTTTTATGCTTATACTCACCTAAATGGAAATTTGGCCTCCACGTCTCGCTAAGTTTTACACTTTTTAGAACGCTGATTTTACAATATATGTCATGACAAAGCCTTCAGACAAGTCCTTCATCTCAAACTTGAAAGACTAGTTTATTGATCAAATGTGCCATGGCCTCGATTATTGTGCTTTAGAATGTGACATTTTGGCATGATGAAATAATTCAACATTAAGCTTCAAGCTCCCCTAAAGCATAATGCCTTGGAGCACATAAGGAGGTATTTGAAATCTATGTTTTGTGAAAACTTGTAAAGAAGAAATGAAGCACTGAAGAAATGAAGAAGGAGAGAAAGTTCCAGATCTGAAACGAGAGAGGAGTGACGGGAAAAATGTTTTTCTCTCATTCAACAGAATTACATTGCTGGTATTAATAGATGAAAAAGTGGAAAGAATTGTACAAGTACTTAAATACCCCTATACTAATATACTTCATACTTTTACATACTTCAACACGCCCCCTCAAGATGGAGAATATATATTCAATATTCTCATCTTGCTTAACAATGAATTAAACCTCATTCCTCCTAAAGGTTTAGTTAACAGATCTGCCAATTGATGTTGTGAAGCGGTATGCACCATCTTCATTTCTCCCTTTTGCACTTTGTCTCTTACTAAGTGACAATCAATTTCTATATGTTTTGTCCTCTCGTGGAAAACCGGATTGCTGGCTATATGTATGGCAGATTGGCTGTCACAGAAAAGCAAAGCTGCCTGATGATGTTTGACACCTAAATCATTCAATATGTTCTTCAACCAGCTTAGTTCACAGACTGCAGCTGCCATGGATCTGTACTCAGCTTCAGCTGAGGATCTTGACACCGTTTGTTGCTTTTTAGACCTCCAAGACACCAATGAACTTCCCAGAAAAACACAATACCCAGTAACCGATCTTCTTGTGTCCAAACATGCTGCCCAATCAGCATCACAGAATCCTTTAAGGTGCAAATCAGAATTTTTATCAAAGAACAGGCCCTGTCCAGCTGTTCCTTTCAAGTACCGCAAGACATGATGAGCTACATCTAGATGAGGTTGTCTTGGTGTCTCAAGAAATCGACTAAGCATCTGGACAGCATATGATAAATCAGGTCTGGTTATGGTTAAGTATAAAAGCCTTCCCACCAGCCTTCTATACATGAAAACATCTGTAATAACTTCCCCTTTTTCCTTGCTCAACTTTACATTTTGCGGCAGAGGCACATTTGCTGGTTTAGCTCCAAGATAACCAGCATCATTTAGTACTTCCAATGCATATTTTCTTTGACAAATAGATATCCCTTTAGAAGTTCTTGCTATTTCCAATCCCAGAAAATACTTTAGAACTCCCAAATCTCTTAATTTGAATTGATCATTTAAGGCCTTCTTAAATTGCTCAACATACAATATGTCATTTCCACCTATGATGATATCATCCACATAAATGAGAAGCACTGTAAATGAGTTGCCAAGTTGTTTGCAGAATAGAGAATAATCAGATTTTGATTGTTTAAAACCTTGTGATAAGATGTAAGCAGTCAACTTGGTGTTCCACTGTCTTGATGCTTGTTTAAGTCCATAAATGGACTTATTTAACTTGCAAACCAACCTTTCACCATCCCCCATTTGCTGCTCATAACCTGGAGGCATCACCATGTAAACCTCCTCATCCAAATCACCATGAAGGAAAGCATTGCTAATGTCCAATTGGTGAAGATGCCACTGCCTTTGAGCTGCAATAGCTAGAAGTGTTTTCACTGTAACCAGCTTGGCAACTAGAGAAAACATTTCCTCATAATCCAACCCAGCTTGTTGTGTGAAGCCCTTTGCTATAAGCCTTGCCTTCTTTCTCTCTTCTGTACCATCTGAATTTAATTTCACCTTGAATACCCACTTGCAATCCACAGCCCTTTTGTGTGCAGGTAGTGGAGTAACTGTCCAAGTATTATTGGAAACAAGGGCTTGGTATTCTATATCCATAGCCTTACACCATTCTGGATATTTAGATGCCTCAGCAAAGGAAGCAGGCTCATAAACAGTGGACAATGCCAATGTGTACTCTCTCTGTGCAGGAGACAACAAGCCATAGTCAAGCCATTCTGATATAGGATATTGCTTCCCAGATCCAGGACTTCCTTTCATGGAATCTGATTGGGGAAAAGGCATATGAGATACAAGGTTACAATGATAATCTTGAAAGTATGATGGTATCTTTATAGGCCTATTAGATCTGCGAGAAGATATGTTAGATGGCTGAATAGATTGGACAGGAGACTCAGGTGAATTGGCTTCAAGAATTTCAGGTGAAATGGCTATAGAGGAATCTCTGTCAATTATCATATGAGGTGTGGAAGAGGTAGAGTTATTAGAAAATGGTGAAGCATAGATATGAGAGGGGACTGAGCCTAGGGATGGAGAGGAATCTGAGTGTGTGATATGATCATTAGAGCATTGGTTTTGCTGTGTTGGAAAAAGAAGTTGATTTAGATGTGGAGAATCAGCAGAGCTAGAAAGAAGTTTGAGGAAATTAGGATAATGAAATGGGAATATAGTTTCATAAAAGGAGACATCTCTAGAAATGAAAATTGTATTTGATTGTAGGTTGTATAGCTTGTAGCCTTTCATGCCATAAGGATATCCAAGAAGAATACAAGGTGAAGCTCTTGAGTCACATTTGGTTCGATTTCTCTTGAGAGTAGAAGCATAGCAGAGGCAGCCAAAGACTCGAAGGTGAGTGTAAGATGATGTATGTTTATATATGAGCTCATAAGGAGTTTTATTTTCAAGGATCGTGGTTGGTGTTCGATTGATAATATGAGTGGCAGTGAGAATGCAATCACCCCAAAATTTGTAAGGTAACTTGGCTTGAAATTTTATGGCTCTAGCAATGTTAAGAATATGTTGGTGTTTTCGTTCGACAACACCATTTTGTTGTGGGGTTTCTACACAACTAACTTGATGAATAATGCCTTTGGATTGATAAAAATCAGTCATGAAAAATTCTGATCCATTATCAGATCTAAGAAATTGTATGCTACATTGAAAATGTGTTTGAACAAGGTAGAAGAATGATTGAATATGGGACTTGGTTTGTGATTTGTCTCGCATAAGATAGGTCCAAGTCATTCGACTATAGTCATCAACGATAGTTAGAAAATATTTTGAACCATCCAAACTAGGAACAGAATATGGACCCCACAAATCACAATGAATAAGTTCAAATGGTTTGGAGGATTTTGTCTCACTATTTGGAAAGGATAACCTATGTTGCTTAGCCATAGGACAAACAACACAATGCAAGTCCTTATTGAAAGTAACACCAGGAACAACTTTCTGCAGAAATGATAATTTGGAAACAGGAATATGTCCCAATCGACAATGCCAAAGATCAATGTTAACATTGACATTACTATTGTTCATTGAAGTACAAGATGCTAGAATGTTATTATTACATTGTAAGGGAAAAACAGAGTTATCAGCTGGAATATGAGGATCAATGGAGTTTGCTGGAATGGATTTGAATGTGCTTGAGGATGGATCAGTGACTCGATGTTGAAAGTGATATAAACCGTTTTTCAAGCTTGCCTACCCCAATCATCATCCATGTTGAAAGATCCTGAACAAAACAATAAGTGTGAATGAATATCAGAAAGCAATTGTGCTTCATTATCAACTTGCTGGCAGATATGAGGTTGTATTTAAAACTTGGCACAACCAAAACATTGGTTAAAATTAGAGTAGCAGACAACTTTACAGTCCCAATGTGTGTGACAGTAGCAGTAGTGCCATCTGGAAGTCTCACAGATGCTCTAAATGTACCAATAACAGTAGTTAATTTGTTAAGAGAGCAAACCATATGCTCTGATGCTCCAGTATCTATAATCCAATTTTCTGCAGATGTAGGACCATTAGAGTATACACGGTTACCTGAAAATGCAAAAGCATCAGGTATTGAAGAAGATGAAGGCATCTCATCTGAGGTTGGATGAATTTTGACTGAATGTTGCTGTGAGGTTGAAGATTGTGCCTATAACTGTGGTGCTAATAGAGTTAAGATCTGTTGACATTGAGCTGGTGTAATAGTCAGATTTGAAATGGAATTTATCACTTCTGAGTTTCCAACACCAGATGTCTGACTGATAGTAGCATTGGCAATTGCACCTCTATCTTTAGCTAGCCTGTGACCAGGTGGATAGCCAATTAACTTGTAGCATTTTGTTTTAAGATGCCCAGGCATTCCACGGTAGCTGCACATTGGCCTCTCCCTTCTCTGTGACTGAGTAAATGAACCTCCTCTTTGGTTATTACTTGAGTTAGTAACTAGCCTACTTGTGAATGCAGCATCATCAAATTTTTGTTGCCTCTTAGCAGTAACCTCCTTCTGTCTCTCATCTTGTAAAATTAGGGAAAATACCTTATTGAGTGAAGGTATAGGATCCATCAATAATATTTGGCTCCTGACGTTTGAAAATTGATCATCTAACCCCATCAGAAACTGCATGGTTTGATCTTCAAACTTGTAATTGATGTTGCTTGATTCCGGCCTATAATTCTCTAACTCTTCCCACAGACCTTTGAAACGATTAAAATATGAATTTATGGAATTATTACCCTGGGAAATTGAGGCAATCTCTTTCTTAAGTTCATATATACGAGGACTGTTGCCTTGGCTATATCGATCCTTGAGCTCAAGCCAAATTTTCCTTGCAGAATCCTTATGCATTACACTGGGGTATAACTCCTTTGGAATAGAATTGATTATCCATGAGGAGACCACGTGATTGCATCTTCTCCAAGCTCCAAACAGAGGATCGTTCACTAAAGGTTCAGCAATTGATCCATCTATGCAACCTTCCTTATTTTTCACACTTAATGCCATGATTACAGCTCGACTCCAAGTGGCATAGTTGTCTTCAGTGAGTGTGACAGCCACAAGTTGCATCCCTGTGTTGTCACCATAGTGAAGGTAGTATGGACTATTCGAATCACTAACCAATCGATTGACAAGAGACACCACCTCTGCAGCAGATGAATTAACTGGTGCATCAGTTTTATCAGTCTGATTTTGTGCTGTAGCTTGAACATTGAATTGATCCGCCATCGCTTTTTAACACGCACCGGATATTCTGGAAATCAGGAAATCACTGGATATGCTAAACAATCGCAGGGAATTCTTAGCTCTCTGATACCATGTGAAAACTTGTAAAGAAGAAATGAAGCACTGAAGAAATGAAGAAGGAGAGAAAGTTCCAGATCTGAAACGAGAGAGGAGTGACGGGAAAAATGTTTTTCTCACATTCAACAGAATTACATTGCTGGTATTAATAGATGAAAAAGTGGAAAGAATTGTACAAGTACTTAAATACCCCTATACTAATATACTTCACACTTTTACATACTTCAATAGACTTGATTTCTTTCCTAATATTTTCCCACTATTTTTCTAGTCATTACATTAACCTGCTTTAAACTGTATTTTGTTCAGCAAGGGGCTAATTGTGTTTTTCATACTCTTGCTAGAAACGTTGTTTTGGTTTTTGGTCATCAAAATTCATTTCCGATGTTGTTATTATTATTATTATTACTTATACTATTCATCCAACAAGGATATAGTCAAAAGAAGCATGGATAAGATTACGGCAGTATCAAATATCAAATATTTAACATCAATAATATACAGGCTTTGCGGTAACGTGTAATCTTGCTCAGTTATTGATGATATAAATTTTATTAATTATAGCCTTATTTATTGCTGTTAGAAATTCCTTATATATTATGGGTCTCCTGAAACACAATTCCACCATTACAATATACCCACAAAAAACATGAATTCTTTCAAATTTCAGTTTCCAATATTTCTCTTGATTCTGATAACATACAACCCTTCAGTATATTCAAAACTTTTTAATGTGAGCATCATAAATAATTTTGAATGTCCAATATATCTCAAATGCACAATTCAAGGACATGAGATTCCAGACTATTATCTATCACCAGATGGAAGTGTAGGTCAGGTTAGTATTGATTCAGGGAACCCAGATTATTCATTCTGCGGACTAGGTACAGATTGTTTGGATAATGATTCTATTTTTATTGATACTAAGGACTGTGCTGAATATGGGTGCCATTGGAGTGTAAGAAAAGACGGACTGTATAAATTAAGAAATGGACATTATGCTTTGGAACATGTATGGTATCGGGATGGGTAAACGCAAAGCATGTTTTAAGAATTTATAATAAAAATTATTATAGTTTTCATTTAATGAAGTTCACGTTTTTTACCTTTTCGTTTATTGTTTCTTGGTTTCGATTGATGAGCTGAATTAAATGGAATTTGATTGAAATGAATGTTTGAAACTCTGTTCGTCACCAAACTTTTAAAACGTGTTATTAACTTTATCTTGTTAACGTCATCTCACGAAGAAAGTCTCCCACATAAGCAACATTGTTAAACACTTCAACAAAAGTATTAAATAGTAACAGATACGTTGGAAGCGACTAAATTGAAATAATATTTGTACGTTTGGTCAATATATATATGTTAAAAGAAAACTCCATTTACTAAAGTACAATACATTTGCCAACATAGTTTTTAACCCTTTAAATGATGTTGGGAGTTAGCCGATTTCAATGAAATTTAATGTTCAAGAGTTCTCCTAAGATTTTTAGATGCGAAATTATCCCGTAAATGGATGGTATGGTATAAAAGAATATACGAAGAGTAGAGTCTCTAACCTACAAGGATTGATTATCAATTTATTAAAACTAGTTGTAGTTTGAAACACACAAATTTAATTATCAACTAAAAATAAGTAAATTGATTTTTAATTTGAGACACACGAATTTAATGATTTCAAGTTGAGATTGATTATATCTAATTATCAACTAAAAATAGGCGAGTGTAGAAATTTAATCAAGTTATGAAAGGTACTGGAACCAGAACCTACCATTTCAACATATTTTAATCAATTACACTTGCAGGTAATTCTTATTTTATGTTGACATTCAATATTATTTATATGTTAATTTTCTCTTTCGATATAAATTAATTTTTTTTTTTTTTATATCTATGTCCCTGCTATATGTCTATAAGGCATGTGACTACATAAAAAATGCAAGATAAGACTAGAATATCATTAAGGGCATGTTTGAGCCCCATTTTTTGGTGTACAATGCAGTTTGAAATAGTAGATTGATGAAGATGGTGTGATTAAAAATGAAGGAAAAGTTTTTGAGTTGTGTCTAATATTATTTTATTGAAAAA
>CAIGRT010125107.1:0-16748 GCA_903798405.1 Fraxinus platypoda | reverse complement strand
ATATATATATATATATAAAGACATTTTGCACAATAGTATTGAAAAGTAATAACGTTTTGTGCGAATTACCCTTTCTTTTTTTTAAAGTCTAGCTCAATAAAATATTCAACTATTATTGAAACTTGAAAATATAATAAGTCCAATAAAAAATTAACTCTCACCTAAACTCAACCTACAAACATACTTCTCTACTAGCAAAGAAGACATTATTAATTTGGAGTATTTATGATTTTGAGNAATAAAAAATTAACTCTCACCTAAACTCAACCTACAAACATACTTCTCTACTAGCAAAGAAGACATTATTAATTTGGAGTATTTATGATTTTGAGAATTATATTTTTCTTAAAAACTCGAAAAATTATGTAATAAGTATCAATAAAATTTCAAGGTATCGTTCATTTTATTTATTGATTGATCTCGAATATTTAGAATAATACTCTCTTCGTCCCATAAAAATAAGTTTGTTTTTCTTTTTCGTCTATCCCAAATCATAAGCCACTTTCTTTATCGAGAGTGTAATTAATTTTTTAATTTTCCAATATACCCTTATTTAACGTATCTTGTTATCAATAAATATGAAATAATTATATAATGTAAGAGCACATTTAAAAAATGTTAGAAAAATTTATATTTCCAACTGTATTAAATACATTTTCTTCGTATGTGTAAAAATGGAAACAAACATATCTTTGTGGGATCGGGAAAAAAAAAAAAAAAAAATGCCCCTTCTCTACAAAACTTTCAAGAAAATCAAGAATGCTGCCAAATTACTTCGATGCCTACTAAAATGACCCAAGAAAACAGAAATTTATTGTTGAGAGAGAGAGAGAGAATTCAAAATGATATTTTCTTGTAAGCAAATCTACTGGACGAGAGAATGGAGTCAGTTAATCCATTGTCGAAACAATCAGCTTACTTTCAAATAGTCCGAGGTTCAAATGTGGCACTATCATCTTCTCATTATGGTTCGGGAAATGCTCAATTAGTAATCTAAAAATTCCTCCTCCTGAGAATCTAATGTTATTATTTACTCTTCCACAGACTGACATTCACACTCCAGCATCAGTACTTCATTCTGTAAGAGTTTATAATCCAGTAAATATTTTTCCTAAATTTCCAAAACAATACTGGTCATTAAATGTATACTCCGACTAATAGAATTAGCCTCAATCACAAAGACAATAAAGTCAAAACCTACGAGATGGGGGAATATTTTTACGCGGCCCTTTTTCACTTATCAAGGGAAAAAGCCCATCTCAACATATTTTGTTCGAAAGGCCATTTTTAGACCTCAAGTGTAGAATATGAACTACTTAAAAAAGGTTTTCGTCTCCAATTCATCATTCCTTTCACCATACAACCCAACCCACCCCCACTGCATGCATTCCCTCCATCCCCAGCTGCTGACAGCCAGACAGCATTCAACCCCCAGCCCCTTTTTAATTCTTTGATAGACTCTGCTAGAGAATCTCCTGAGGACAGTCTGGCAAAGAAAAATACAGGGGAGGGACAATAGGGCTGGGTAAGGAACAGTGGGGAGGAATGGGGTGAGGAAAAAGAAGGTGCACAGGTATATTTGGGTTTTGAGGGTAAAAAAACGAAAGGAGGAGTTAAATAATTTTGACTCTCCAGCTTGGTCCCAGACAATACCTTTATTAGATATCAAATTATAACTTCCAGGACACACAAAATTGTGTTCCTTAGCAGTTTACTATTAAACTTTGTCCTCTTAAGATTTTCAATATAACAAGAAAAAATAACAGAATGCTAAAACCATGTTCTGCACTTCCAAACAGGTCCAGACCTAAGTCGAGTTAATAATTCAATTTGCATTTCGATTTATTACATTATCCTTTTTCCAATGACAACAATCAAAGAAATGATAAAAATTAACTATTGGCAATGGCAAGAACAACTAACACCAACTAAAGGCTCAAATTTCTACCCAAAGAAGTAGAAGTTCAAGGCACAGAAATACTCTAAAATGAACCACGTGCATGTATCAAATGTATTAACATAGTTTAGTCAATATTTTATGTCTAATTATTGAAACGTTTGGCTAAAGGAATTAATATCATCACCCTATAATTACAACAAAGATTTAGTGAAGCAGAAATAATCACTGTGATCTAGGATATCACTACCAGACAGCGGTAAGCAGAAATAACAAAAACGAAGCATTTTAGATTTCATAGCAAAGGCATTCCGATACAATGCAGCTTGTTCAACTACAACATAGTAAGATCACTAAATACAAGGAAATTGAATTCTTTTTTATAACCAGAAAAATCTAGTATGGTTACCTTGTTGATCGGAAGACAACTTTGAGATAGATTTCACAGCAGCTTCATCTTCTAGATTGTATTTCCCATATTCTCAACTGTGATAAGTTAGAAAATGTAATATGAGACACAGACAAACAAGGAGAAAAGGATATGTATAAAGGAAAGAAAATTCTTGGCATGCCTAATCAAGAATGAAACATAGAGCGTATTTGGCTAAGCTTAAAAATAAGTAAAAGTTGGTTTCCAAAAATGTTTGATAACTTACTTTTCTTCTTACTTTTAAGTCAAGAAATCACTTGTTTTAAAGTAAATCTTAGTTATTGTAAAAATAACTAATTCAATTCAAACTTTCACCAATAAAAAGACAAGTTAGTTCAAACCTTGTTCGCTTGTTAGAAAATTTACTTGATAACAATTATAAGCTTATCAAAACATGCTCTCAAAGCACTCAAGAATGGATGCTTGTTGCTGATAAAAGTATTCAGATGACAATCTTCAACCAAGAACATTTATAACATAAAATTCAAAAAGCATTTTTGACGTTTTGAGCGTTTTCACTTAAACCTTATAAATACTCAAAACACGAGAAATAATCATTTAAATAAAATTTTATTTACATAAATTATAAAAATTATAAATTTAAAAAAAAAAGTCACATTATTTTGGAATAGTAAATTGATGGAGAATGTGTGGTTGAAAAAGAAGGAAAAGTTATTGATGTGATGGAAAATATTATTTTATTGAAAAATGTGTAGTTGAAAATGAGTAAAAGAATGAAAATGAAAATTTTAATATGGCTCAAACAGGGGCTATATATGAAATTCTAAAAAATCAAAATTCAAAAACTCTAAAAAAAAATACAAATTTGATAAATTCTAAAAAATAAAAAATTTGAAAAACAAAATCTGAAAAAAAAAAAAGAAGAAAATTCTAAAAAAAAATCTTGAAAATAAAATTTCTAAAAAAATTAAAAACAAAGAGTTTGAAAAATAAAATTCTAAAAAATAAAAGTTATAAAAAATAATAACAGTTCAAGCTCTTAATGGTTATTTTCATAAATAGTCTAAAATATATATTTAAATGAAGAAAGAAAAAAAAATTTGTTCTACATTATTATTTTTTATTTCCTATATTTTGCCAACTAAATTTATTATTTGTTAATCGTTTTACTTTTGTAGCCAAAAAAATTGCAAGATTTATCAACTTTAAGCCCCTGTTTGAACCCCATCTTGAGAGAAAAATTGCATTTTTGAATAGTGATTTTTGGAGAATGTGTAGTTAAAAATTAAGGAAAAGTTTTCGATTTACGTGAAATATTATTTTATTGGAGAATGTGTGGTTAAAAATGAGTTTTGAAAAAACGAATTTTCAAAAAAAAAAAAAGTCTCAAGCAACCCCTAAATGTATATATTACTTAGCTCTTGTTTGATTCTCATTATTTCTAAAATGCATTTTTCTCTTTTTTCTTTTCAACCACACATTTTTCAATAAAATAATATTATACGCAAATCCAAAAATTTTCTTAATTTTTTAACCACACATTCTCTATCAATCTAATTTTCGAAAATGCATTATTACCTTAAAATGGGGCTCAAACAAGCTTTTAATAATATAATAACATAAAATTATTCCTGAATAAAATGTCATGAAACAATTTTTCTCAAAATTCTAATCCAAACGTATTTTCTAGTTTTCTGTTTTAAGAAACAGTTTTTCAGAATGATAAACCAAACGCGTTTCTATTAATCTTAAAATAGACACTCAATATAGAAAACTGAGAATGATCTCAAAACTCAAAACTGTAAACTGAAACACAAACCAACCGGACCTTTACTTTCTTCGTAATCAGAAGAAAAGTGGCCACTGGCAAGTGAACAAACTCTTGTTGATTTTGCTACATTGTAATAAAGAAATAGATTGCACCACAGTTTTACTCTGTATAAAGTTCGTGAGAAGATAATTACCAGATTTCCGAGTTATAGTGTCAAGTTGCATCCTCCTGGCCTTGATATATTGGAAGGGGAAAAGACCGTACAGAGGTTGCCGGTGAGTGAACAAGCTGGTAATTAATGAGAACAGGACCGAAAATGTTGAACTTCTTGGCGCTACTGAACGCAACTTCTGCATCAGAACCCCTCTTAAAGATAACTTTAGCACATCCAGAATCACGATCAACTTCAGTCTTTGATTCCATCAATGGCCCAAAACGCTTGAAGATTCTTGTCAGATTGATTTCTGATGGAAGAGAATCTCTCTCTGCAAAGTTTAGTACAAGTTCTGCGGGCAAGGACTCTTGCTTCCTCTTATTAACATACTCGTTTGATTCCTCTGGTGCATTTACATGGTTCCCAGTGGAATATCGCTTTCTAGAGTGCAACCTGCGACCTGAGTTCTGATATTTTTCAAGATCATATTGCACTGGCGGATACTGTCCCTCCCCATTCTCCCTAGCCTGCAATAGTTTCTCCCCAGAATAGTTTTGGACAATCCTGTCCGTCCAATAAGAGTCATTCGCATCATCAAATTCAAATTCTCCAGTCCCGTCAGCTGCAGCAGAAGCCTTTTTTTTTCTACCTCGCCGATTCAAAGCAATTGAACTTCTAAAACCTGTAAAGAAAGTAACGTTTGATCTTAAATGGCTATGACCTTTCTTGGGATCCTGTGCCGCCAGTTTAAGTTGTGATAGCATCTCATCTAGAGAAGAAAGTTCCGCAGGAACAACCATACTTCCCTCTTCATGGTGTTCATTGATCTGTGCGCCACCATCAATTCTTGTTTGATCGATGTTGCCTTTTGAACTTGACAATGTGGGCGCATTCAATTGGCTTGCTACTCTACGGATGCATTCACCAATTTTAAATGAAGGCTTAGGTGTTGGAGATATAGTAGTACATACTTTTGCAGCATGAACTATTACACCAGGATCTGATCCATCAGCAAGAGAATCAGGTGTTTTCCGTTTCCTGCCAGAAGACGAGGAAACTGACTTGCTTGAATCTTTCACATCCGACTCACCTTCACCATCTGGGGAATATGCCATGTCACCCATTATTTCTTTGAAGCTTCTCTCCTTCTTCCTTGGTTGCAAGCTATCCATCGGAGTGTCTTTCCGTTTATGAGAAGCAGCCTTGCCCGAGGAATCATCCACTGCATCACTCGATTGTGTGAGCACGTCATTTTCTAACAATTCTCCAGAGAAGAAAAATTCAATCTGTGTACGCTGACCCTTAAAACGACTATATGCCAACAACTGAGATCGGGCAATCACAAGATCCAGTCGAACTGCCCCATGAGATGCTGACGGTGCCAATTCCCTCACATAGTCCAATAGTTTGGTGGGCTCAAAGGAAGTTGCTTTTGTAGATCGATCCACACCATATCTTCTACTTGATTCTTCACGTATACCAGTATTCTCTACGGTCTGGATATCAATCTTATCAAGAGCTTCTTGAGGTATGCAAGGACAGGCCAAACCCAACTCTACCCGTCTAGAAACCTCTTCCAAGGCACACTCAACTGCATTTTGAAATGCTTCTGAATTGCTCTGCTTCTCAATCTGGGAAAAATGTGACCTAAAAGGCTTTAATACGGATACATCATTCCATGCAAAGGTTCGATCTCCAAAATAAGCTACCAAAAAGCAGTCTTTCTTGTAATATTTCATTGCCTTCTCTGAAGCATCTGCAAGATCAAAAATCTGTCCAGGCCACCAGGGATGGCTTTTGACTTTACCCCAGACTAGATCAGATACAGAAAGCTGACCTTCATTTTCTGGAAGCCACAGATAACGAGATCGTTTCGAGCTTACAGATGACAACTGTTCGTCATTTGATATTTTTGATTGGTCAGTCTCAGAAGAATGTTCTTCAATTCCTATTATTGGTTCCTTACAATCATCTTCCTCCACTTGATGATATTTGTCATCGTCTTCTCTTTCCTGCTGCTCATCCATAAATTTTGGTTCAGAAGCATGACCCAGAACACTGTCATTGCCTCTTATCATTCTAGATCCATCTTCTGCTTCAATAGCCTGCTTAACCCCTTCAGTAGAAACCACATTGGATACGTAATTCGCCTCAGTGTGATTTCCATCCACCAGAGAAATGTCATCAGTGGCTATGGGCATCTCCAACAGTTCGTTTGCCTCCGGAAAGAGGCAGCCAGATTTACTCTGGCCATATAAAGAAGAGGGACCAACTGGAATTTCTAATCCAGTCATAACGGCATCATCAGACACAACCTCTATGCTAGTCCCTTCATTTGATATAGCATTATTGACTACGGGATTCTTGATCTCGTCCTTATCAAGCCCATGGGTTATCTGTTCAGTTATTTGGACAGTATCCTCTTGTTTCCCATCTTGAATGGATCTATTCTTTTCAACAATGTTGCCAATCCCAACTTCAGCACCAAAAGGAGAATCATTCACCATAACATCATCATCTGCCATTTGCACAGGAGTTGTCTCTATCTTTGACTCTTTGCCTTTAGTGTAAAGATAGGTATTCTCGGCAGGAGTATCAGATGTGAGAATTTTAACAGTACCCGGACGCTCGTGTAGAGATTGTAATGGAACTTCAGTAAAGATCTCCTTCTCATCGTTTTGGATAAATGCATCTCTGTTCAAAACTTCTTCGTCAGAGTTTGCAACTTTTAAGTCATTTATCACTCCAACCTCTGCTGTGGCAACCAGAGGCTGGTCTGTATACATTCCTGAATCAGCTTGCACTATATCTTCATCTCTTGGAAGAGTCGATTTTGTTGTATTTGAGACATTTAGCTTTAATCCCGTCGAGAAATCCTGATTATTTGTCGTATCCGCTATACCTTTAACCTTGAGGAGCTCGTCTTCATTTATCACAGTATTATCACCTCCATCAGCTGATTCTGTTGGTTCATTGCACGACACTTTGTTTCTGTGTTCCATGTCGTTTTCAAAGTTTCCATCACTCTTCAAGATCTTGTCACCGCAAGGGCATGGCAAGTCAATACTTATTCCTTCATCTTTGACACCCTGAATCCCATCAACTTCCATAGTCGTAACTTCCTCTCTTTCACTAACAAAAGATTGTTTGTGAATAGACTCTGAATCAGCATAAGGAACACTGTTATTTCCATGTGCTATCCCGGAGTTCATGCTATCAAAATCTTTCAAACCTAGATTCTCATCCTTAGAATCAGAGACTAATACATCCAGTTTAAGAATCGAGTCCTCATTTAATCTGTCAATAACAGCACCAACCACAAATGTGCCTGTGGATAAAACATCTTCACCTGAAACTTTTGTTCCATGATCTGAAGCTAAAATATTGCAACTCAATTCCATTTGGGTATTTTCGACAAGGGGCTCTGAAGCAGTATGAACTAAACCAATTTCTCCAACATTCTTATCGATCCCATCAAATCGAACTATATTGGGAACTTCACAATTTGTGTTCAGGGAAGCTTCAATAGGTGCAACTTCACTGCCAGCAGCTGCATCAGTCGTCTCGTATAAGGGTACAGAATCCATAACCAATGAATCATCACTTGCAACATTATAAGTTAAGTGCAACGTCTCTTCTTGGTGTACAATGACATCTTCCTCCACAACAGCAACGGGATGGTCCAAAATTTCTGGAGTTACGTTATTTGTACTATCTTCATCTGACACTTCATCTTTACTAACCCTTTCTTCTCTAGCCATAACAGCAGCTTTCTCCATAACAACTTCATTCACAGGACTCAAGGCCTCATGATCTCCTGGTGACCCCAAACCAGAAACTGCACAGGTCCCACCATCAACAGACTTGCCAATCTTAATCTCTACTTTTTCTGCAATGTGCCAAGGTCCACTCAGTGCTGTCTCTTCCCTCTCAATTTCCTCAACCTTATTTTCAGCCCCTTCAGTTGAAGCATTTGTAACCTCCCGAAAATCTTGCGTCGCAGCTTCATTTCTGTTATCCGGCGTATGACCACTCAACTCTCCAACTTCTCCTGACCCCAAATCACCCTCTTTAAGATCACTGACTCCATCAACAAACACATCAGACCTTACAACTTCAACCATTATCTCCCCTCCATCTCCATCTCCCTCGTTATAAGACTCGTCAATTTGACTATCACGTTCAAAACTTTCCATTGGGGTTTCATTTGGCACATTTATGCACACGGTGGGCTCTGAAACATCACTAGTCACAGGACCCACATCACCGTGCTCATCATCCATAGTCACCAAATCTGAATCAAAATTTCAACTTCGTAAACCAAAAAAGGCTTAATCTTGACGAGAATCTGAGCCAATTACCATAAACTCTCGCAGAAAAAGAACGTAAATCCACCATACGCGTATATATTCAAGAAAGTAGCTAGGCATACATATTGGGTGAACAATCTTGAAAATCCATATAGTTAACTTAAGAATTAAAGTGAAAAAGAGTACCTTAGAGCGCTGCTTTCAGGACTGCGAGCTGGGATTTACAAGGTTTGATTCAGTGACGGAGTTGAGAGTATTATTTCGGTGATGTTCGAACTCGTAGAGTGTCTGAGTTACGACTATAACAGACTCGTGTTTGTGTCGGGGAAAGGAATGAAAACGTAAGTGAAATCGCGTTCTCAGTTTTCGGGATTGTTCCAACTTCCAACTTTTTTTTTTTTTTTTTAAGCATTCGAGTTTTCAAAATTAAACTTTCAGAGCAAATTGATCCTTAAGTAATTTTCGTCTAAAATAACGGTTAAGTTTATTTGAAATAATTTTAATTCTGTATAACTAAAAGAGTAAATAATCATACTACTTGTACAATCTTTGTTGACAACATTGGTTGACAACATCCTACTTGACAATATCACATTCATCAATTTCAAGTCTATGTTTGATCCACATTATTTTATTCTACTCATTTTCAACCACACATTCTTCAATAAAATAATATTTTTCATCACATCAATAAATTTTCCTTCTTTTTCAACCACGTATTCCCCATCACATCAACCAAAAAAATGAATTATCTCCACAAAATGCCTACCAAACAGAGGCTTAAAAACTACTTTTTATAAAATGTTCGAATTTTGATAACACGTGGTTGTTAATCAAGATTGTCAACCATATTTGTACAATTAACTTTATTGAAGAGTGAATATAATAAAAATAGGTAAAAGTATAAAAAGGAAAAAAAACCTTCCCTACCCACCAATATCAATTATAGCCAGATCTTGAATAATTATTTAAAAAGTCGCCTAAAATTTCTTATAGCTTCAAATTTTGTGACGCTGGATGGGCATGGAGATTGAGAGTTCATTGCAAGAGAGGTCATCGACAATGCTAATGGGTAAGGGCGGTTAACTATAAGGTTTTGATAGCGTGTAAAGTATTTGTCATTCTTATGTTCCTTGTTATTTTTTCTTCTTTTTTCTAATTTTCCATTATTATACGTTTTTACTATCTTAACTTCATGTTGAACTTATATAATACACTTATTGTGGAAATAAATAAAAAATAGCAAAAGGGCCACTTTGTAATAGGAGGTAAAGATTGGGGACTCAAATTCCAATAATAAGATTTAGACCTAAGTATACCCGAAGTTTGGGGATTCTGCCGGATCTGAAAATTGTGTTTTTTAACCTTTCTTTGGCGTGATTATTTATTTCCCTTCTCTGTAGGTCAGTAGACATTGAACATACGGTATCAATGGCGGATCATGTTTTATCGAAAAAACAAAAAAGTTGTTACACTTTGGTAATTCAATTTTATGGAGTGTTTGATGGACATTATTGAGAAAATAACGTATTTTAAATAATGATGTGATGGAAAATATGTGGTTAAAAAATAAGGAAAAAATTTGAATGTGTTGAAAAATATTATTTTATTGAAAAATGTGTAATTGAAAATGAGTTTTGAAAGAACGTAAATCAGACGGGGCTTAACATAAACAAGGTTAAAAAGGTCAAAACATAAAACAAATTAAAACACGACACTATATCCCTTGTACCTCTATTATATTTCGGTGTCGAGTTTCTTTCTTAGTCATAAATTTTAGTGGAGAATAAGCTCACTCGACTCCTAACAATTATACTTGACTAACGATTAAGCGTATTCTACAACATATTTTTCCAGTATATAACTATATTAATCTCTATCACTTTTGCTGGATTGTTGATGACTTGCCTTGTTCAACATATTAAAAGACTAATATTATTTAACCTTTGGTAACTCTGCTTATTGAAATTTAGTGGTCTTTTCGTATTTTCTAGGCAATGAAATTGCTCTATCATTGTTACCTACACTAGGTTGATAATGGAATTGCATTTAGACATATTCTCAAATTAATATTTTGGAAAAATTGCAACAACAGTCATTTACCTTTTCAATTTTTGTATACTTTACCATAACTTTTAATTGTACCAATGAAGTCCCTAAACTTTCAAAAATATGCAGCTGTGATCCAAATGGATGGATTCGACTGTTAGTTGCCAAAAAATAGTGGACTTTGATTAATTTTAAACAAATTGAAATGAGTAAAATGCTAACTTTGCTGTTTTATACATAAAATAAATAAAATAATTTAAAAACCAGAAGTAGAATAAAACAAAATAATCTAAAAAGGAAAAAGAGAAGCAAAAAAAAAAATCGGTTGACATCGCCACCCACCTACCGACCAGCACCATCGCCAGCACAGCTTGCCCACCACCACCATCACCGCCAACACAAAGCAAAACCAAAATTGATTGAACATATCTCCATCAAAACCCAACCCCTACCCTTATCCCTACTCGAAAATCAAAATACTACTACGCACATACACCACACCCGCCCATCGTCGCCATTGCCACCAGGCCCACCACTAGCAGCAGCTCTGCCACCATATTCTCCAATGCGGTTCACCTCCCAATTGGAAAACAAATAGAGGATTCGATTCGGATCAAACCGTCAAATGCAACTTTGCCATCGGCTTATACTACTCGTTCTCGTTCTCTCAGAGTTTCATCCACCCGTTATGGTACACGACGCACCTCAATTGAGATATACCAAGGTCAATCAAAATATGAACGAAGCCCAATAGTTTACCAGAAGTAACTCCACAAGTGCGCCCAATGTAGTCGTCGAAGATTGGGATTTTGAGGTAATGAGCTTGTTTGAGAGGCAGCCAAGGGCATCGGGTTCGATGTGGAAGCCTACATCGACGGAAGTGAAGAAATTCGGCGGGTCGTTTGTGGTGGAGGTACAGAGGAGGGCTATTTGTGAATGGAAGTTCTTGATTTTGAACCGAACCCACTGAATTCAATAGAGAAATAATATGTGATTGTAATTTGGGGGTTTTGCTTCGTGTTGGCAGGGATGGTGGTGGCAGTAGGCGATGGTGTCTTAAACGACGATTTTCAGTTTTATGTGGGATGGGGTGGGTGGGGTGGGGTTGAGGGTGTGAAAAAGATGAATAAACAATTTTTTTCTTTTATTTTTATTTTAATTATTTTAAGGGTTATATGGGATAAAAATGTAATGTTACAATCTTACCTTTTTTAATTTAGTCAAATTCTACTATTCTTGGTCAATTAACGGTCAAATTGATGAGTTTCCATCATTTGGATCCCCAGCTGCATATTTTTTAAAGGTCAGGAACCTTCGTTGGCACACATTGAAGGTTATGGTAAAGTTTATAAAAATTGAAAAAGTTGGGGACCGTTGATGCAATTTTCCCTTAATAATTTTACTCGATTTCAGTTACCCCGCTCAATTATGATTTTATTAGGATTTAAAAGTATGTCCTCGAGAGTCTAGATCTATTATTCCAACTTGATTGTCCTCTTGAATGTCTCACCACTAAAATATATAAGAGGAAATTGCAAAAAAAATGTCAACTTTTATATAGTCATTTGCAAAAATGTCCAAAATTTCTCCAATATCAATTTTACTATAATACAGATCAAAATGTCCTTATTAACAATTTTAAATTTAACAATGAAGACAAAATTATTTATATAATGAAAAATTGTATTGACCAATAATAATTTGACACATAACATATACTACTAATTTTAAAAAGTATCATGTCAATCATGCATTAAATGCTCACCTCTTCCTATAATGACCAATAATAATTTGACACATAACATATATTACTTATTTTAAAAAGTATATAAAATGTCGAAGAATACACTTAAAATGTCAACAACATCATGAAATGAAATGAACTTTCATATTCAGAACGAAATCTCGTTCTAAACAAATGAGGTGTCAAGATAAACATGATCTAAATGTCGATAACAACTTTTAAAATATCAAGAACGTCATGAATGTCAAGAATAATAACGATTAAACACAACTTATAAAAAAAAAAATTCAAAGAAAAATTACTTTCTACCGAGAATTGTAGAAAGCTTAATCAACTTCAAAATTGGATTAGATTACATTTTTCGAAATGAAATTGTATGATTTTCTTATGAATTGGAAGCATATAATTATTTTAGTGTTAATGTCTTTTCTACTTCATTTTCATTTTTTCCTAAAATTTTTGGTCAATATCTAATAGTTAATAAAAGCAAATGAATCCATTATGTACTAGCTTCTCATGGGAGCTACTCCTTATTCTAGAAATTCGCGACAAATTGGAAAAAAAAAATTTGTTTCATTTTAATTGAGGGTATAATAGACAATTTGTTATCAAATTTGGCCATTTTTGCAAGAGTTATCAAAATTGGCCATTTTTCAATTGACAATCATAGAATTGACCATTTTTATTAATTCCCCAATATTTAAATATCACAAAAATTTTGAGATATCAAAATTTGAGTGGATATACACACTTTTTTTTTTTTTTTTACATGCCAACTTGTGTTGTAACTTTAGAATCGCCGCAAATAGTTCGGCCAAAAATTCCATTTCACCATAGAAATGTTGCTGAAGAAAACACTTTCTTGCCTATGGAATCATCATTGCTTTCCATGGAACCAAAAATAAATAAATAAATAAATAAAAAAATATATATATATATAAGCCCCTTTTTCATAGATATATTATGCCCCCATTTGATAAAAATTTATATTTATATTTTTATCAAAGTTAATAATTAATTTTAACTACATATTTCATGAGATTTACACTTTTCATCATTTTTTATCAAAATTTACTAAAAATCTGATTTTGATCTTCACGAAGGATGTGTTATCAATCAGACAAGTGTTTCTTCTTCGTATTGGCATAGGCCAATCCCTTCAAAAGTGAAATCACATCCCGTAGAAGCAAAGGTAGCTCTGAGGCACAAGGAGGGCTACATGTTTGATAAATTTCAATTTGTAATTTGAGAACACCATGCAAGATATTAAGTCGAGAACTTGGTCATATGATGTTGCCGAAAATTTATTTCTATATTATGTTTTTGTGTTCGTACGAGTGACACAAAAAAAAAAAAAAAAAATTATGTTATTCATCATCTTTAAATTTTCAGGTTGTAAATCATTTCTTGTGTTGTAATCCAAGAATCGTCATATGCGCTGTAACCAGAGAATCACCATAAAGCGTTGGCCAGAAATCTCATTCGATCGTTATTTTTTCATTATAAGAGATAAGTTGTATCAGTTAACAAAAATGAGGATAAAAAATTCCAATGAAAAAAGTTGGAGACACAAGTGTGAAACTGAGTAAATATTGACATTGCAATTAAAAAGTTTTGCAATTAACAAAAATGTGGCGAGTATAACGTTTTCAAAAGTTGGCACTTTTCAATCTACCCCTCATCTTGTGCCACATTTCCAATATTTATTTATTTGTAATGCATAATTTCTTCCAAGGCTTAATGTTGTATCTAAAATTTTTGTTTAGCTGATTTAAATATTTTTTGCTATTCAATTCATGTAAATGGCTCATTTTAAATTGGGTATTATATAATTTGCTATAAATATGAAATAAATAATTTGAGCACGTTTGATTTCCATTATTGGTAAAAAATGCATTTTGAAATAGTGATTTGATGGAGAATGTGTGGTTAAAAAATAAAAATAAAAAATTTGAATTTGCGTGTAATATTATTTTATTGAAAATGTATGATTGAAAAAAAAATGAAAGTGAAAAATATATTTTCAAAATAATGGATACCTAACAGGGGGATTATATGTGTGTGTTTGACATAAGGTGATAATTACTTTTTTATTAAAAACAAGGTGATAGTTTTTTTTCTAAAAAAGTAACCTGGGTACTTAAAAATAAGCCAAAATAATACATCTGAGCCCCTGTTTGATCCACATTCTACAAAAATTCATTCTTTCAAAACTCATTTTCAATCACACGTTCTTTAATAAAATAATATTTTTCATCACATTCAAAAATTTTCCTTATTTTTTAACTACACATTCTCCATCAATCTACTATTCCAAAATACATTCTTCCAAAATAATGTGGCTCAAACACACCCTCAATATATTTGTAAATAAAAGGTTACTTAACTTTTATAATTTTTAAGGCCTAGTCTAAAACACCAATTGAAACTGAATAAATAGTGTTTTAAGGGATCCAAACCAGTTGAGTTTTTGTTTTGTAGACACCCACTCATTTTTGTAGCGGGGAATTCGTACAAGTTTATGACTTGGTTAGCGTCGACCCAAATCCAACATGACAACAAGCATCTAATCTTGTTGATTCAATCAACTTAACGTAATCTAAATAAGTAGAACATAGTTTAAAATTTCGTAATACAATGGACATAAAACTTCGTTTATTGTCAATTGCTTGAGTTAAAGATTAAGGCGAGGAAGGCATCTCATAAAATATGAGTAACCATTACATGAAAAATGTTACAAAATAATTGAGGTTAGACATTGGTAATGAATAAATCTAACTAATTTTGATCCCCCAAAAAAAAAAAATGCAAAAGCCACTGCAGATTATCTGATAATATTTTATTTTTTCTGAGCAGCGATCACTCTCTCTTGTTATTGCCATTTTTTAAAGCTTCATCCAACTGCTGCCTGCACCCCATATAATTATTCCACAGCCAAGCAAACTGTATATAGAATGTAGAGACAACATGTTACAGCTCAGAAAAGTACCACTTGGAATTTTTCTAACAATCTTAAATTTTTCAAACTTTTTAATCTCTGATGATACCATACCCACACCCCCACATGCTCATGTTCATGTCACTTTGTCGCTTTGTATGTGATGCAAAGATTCTTGTGGTTATCAGAAATCTATTTGTGCATCGAAAGTGAGAACGTAGAGATTGATATTTCTCCGGACAATACTCGAAAAGATTCATCTTTGTATAAAAATAGTATAATATAATTGGGATCAGTGCACTAAAGAGCATGATCTTGGGACGAAATGACAAAATTATAAGGACGACGATCGATTTAGATAATCAAAAGAAGATAAAATTATATAAAAAATGGAATTTTGCTCTTTGACCATGTGGATCTGTGTGGGACCATTTGTTTTTTGACTATCTAGTAATTACATTCAAATGTTGAGATTATATACCTGAATTAGGAGCAGCAAGAGATGGGGGCTTTGAAATCAGGGCCGGGACTGTAGGAATTGGTCCAGCTGAGGTTGGTGAGTAAATGTGGGCTGGAAGGCCCATTGCGTGTGACTGATGAAAGTGGTAGAGAGGGTACATAGGCATCACTGCATTTGAGTTCATCATGGGCTGGGCTGGATATACTTGAGAAAAATGCCCATGTTTCTGCACAAAAAAAAAAAAAAAANATAAAGATTTATATTTACAAAGTTCGTCACCTGAATGCACATTGATCAAGTTAAGATCGGTTGTGCTACATGTATATAATAATTTTACATACACATGATATAGTGAAATATGATTGTGTTAGAATTTCTTCAATCAAATAAAATAAATAAAAAAATTCCGACTCTCTTTTTACACTTCATCTTTATGTAAACAATTACATAACTCTCGATTTATCAAAAAAGAAATAACAATTTATGAATGTGGATTTACTTACGTGATTGTAATTCATGTATGTGGCAATATATGTTGGAGAATACCTGAAAAGGAGTAAAAGGAATGTAAATTGCAGAATAATTGTGTGGACTATCAAAACATATTAATGACAGCACATGAATACCCATAAACAGGAAAAGCTTGATGGTGCTGCTGGTGATGAAACGGAGGAGGAGGAGTAGGTGCTCCAGCTGGATGGTACCATTGCACGTGATTCGCAGGTGCTGTTGAAGTAGCCCTTGGTCCAACATTAACCCCTTCAATTTTGTTGAAAATTATTCTTAATTCCATTAATTTTATTTTTCCAAAAATAATACCATTATAATTTGTTAACTGCTAAAAAATGATAATTTTGGTAATGATTTTCTTGTAGTCACTATTATATTTATGGAAATAATAAAGTAAAAAGAAATTTTAAATCTTAATTCAAGTTACCTTGCTGGGGAGGCGTCGCAGAGGAGGACCTAGGGCGGCGGGCGCCAAGCGCCGCCAGATTGCAGTTGGCACGACGGCCGTTGATGATCGGCGTGGC
>CAIGRT010125078.1:0-16432 GCA_903798405.1 Fraxinus platypoda | reverse complement strand
TAGCAAGGGTGGAAAATGGGTGGAAAGAAAACGAATTTCAGGGAAAGTAATTGCCTAGAACTTGTTTTACAGGGAATTGTAATTAATTGTGTTTGATTGGTATAATTTTCCACCTGAAAAATGTTGAAAGTTTGATATCCGTTTAACTTTGTTTTTTATGAAAATTGTTCATTAACGTGATAATTTCCTCTACCACTGGGTTTAGAATTTGTTGCCATTGTCAAAATAATAATAACAATAATAACAATAATAATAATAATAATAATAATTTTAAAAATTACCATACCGAATACCATTCGTTTGGTTTTCTTTTGCATGAAAATTGTCCATTAAAAGAAAAATTTTTTTTACCATTGTTGATAGAATTTTTTCCAATTGAAAAAAAAAAAAAAAGTTGAAAAAAAAAAACTGGAAAACAAATTCTCACCAAATGGGCAAGAAAACCAATTCCTTCAAATCCTGGAAAAGTGGCGCGTGGAAGGCCAACCAAGAAAAGATTTTCCTAGGAAAATTAATACTATCAAACAGCCCAAAACAAGGAAAATGGAAAATGGATCCATTTTCCCTGAAAAAGTTGTGGTATCAAACACAGCCTTAGGGACTAAGAATGGGAAAATTAATACTATCGAACAGTTCAAAACAAAGAAAATGGAAAATTTCCATTTTTCCTGAAAAAGTTGTGGAATCAAACACAGCCTTAGGGACTAAGAATGCGTGGGAAATTGTCGTTGAAAGAAGAAAAGTAAGTGGGGACAGAATTTATGACTCATTAAAAGAGGCAGAAGAAAAAGCGAATTGTACGGACAGGAGACAAGTCACTATCTATTTAAGTTCAAATTAATAATTAATTTTAATCATACATTTTATAAAACTTATAATTTTTCAATCACACATTTCATCAACTTTTACAAAAATTCTAATTTTTATCTGAACCAACATCGAAATTTTTTCACACAACGGTAGTTTAGTAGTTGCCTTGCACAACAGATGGATTCATTCCCACAACACTAGAGCAAAGCAATAATGGTGCCTTTACTCCATTTGAAAGAAAAGGGAATGCCATTACTTTATTTCCTGTTAATTTCCGTACTTCGTGCAAATATGTTTAGCTCGCGATGAGTTTACAAAAGAGCAAGCACCCACACACACAGGCGGGCAAAGAATAACTGGGAAGAATGAAAACATAGAAACAATAAACGACTAATGTTCTCTATAACACTAAACAGTCGCAGGCTCACAGCCAATAAACTTGATCTGTAGCATGCCCTCTTTGCTGCACGTACAATGTCATCAATCTGACCAGATTTCAAAGAAGGAAACCACAAAATCAGATAGGGAATGAGTTGGGTGAAAAAAAATGACAACAGAGAACAGATGATTGAGCATGTCTGGTTAAGTGTAAAAAAATTGCTTATAAGTTTTAAAAGAAATAATCTTTCATCTTGACTAGATGGAGAGTAGAGGAGAATCTCAAGTTCAAACCGCAAAATACAGAATATAAACGAAAGGAGAAAAAAAGAAACTATAATAGAGTGCTTCCGCCTTGGAGCAATGCATAACTGTTACTTACATAATCATCATCTGATTATTCCTGTATCTTATAAAAATTATTGCATTCATGTCTATAAACTAATCGGAAAAAGAAAAAACCTGCCCTGAATAAATACAAGTGCAGACTAGCCATTTTTTGTCGATGTTCAAGTGTCTAGTAATAATCAAATTACTGTTTAACTCACAAACTCAGATTATTGGAAGGAAAAAAGGCGTAGTTTTGCTGCACGACTATAACTATAAAGATCATGTTGAGACATATTTTGTTTTCATCATTAAATAAACTGGAATTTCGTTACAAAGAATAAGTGTAAGGGTAGTTGGGGGTTGGTGTTCCTTAAGTGGAGAAGTCGGTATAGCATTTCCTTTAGAATCAAATTCTCAAGACATAAAATAATAAAAGAGTAAAAACAGTCTACAGTTGGATCGTTGGGATGCTGGAATTGCAACCAATATCATTATGCGACTTCTGGAAGTTCATCTAAAAATTGTATCCTGTTTTCCTTTCCTTTTTTTGGCTTAAAGATGGCAACGGATCTACCATTCATTGGGAAGATCTTTAGAATAAGTATAGTACCTTTACTAATTTCTTTCTTCATTCCTATTGCCTCTTACCATTTTAAATTGCTTCTAAAAGTATAATAATTGAAGATTCATCCTTCTCTACAAATTTCAATCTCTGCAATCTCAAGGATAGATGTTAATTATATTATCGAAGCTTTCTTGACTCATTCTATTATTCACCTTCTCCAGATGGTGGAGAATGGACTCTTGATAAATATGGTGTATATTAGTGCGAGTTTTTTTTTTTTCCCAACTGTCTGGTTCGATCATAAATTCCTTCTCTGTTTCCATTCTTCTGTATTGAATACCATCTAAGGTAAGGGTTTTCAGTAGTCTTCCTTCTTGGAGAAAGTAAACACAAATGAATTAATACGTGCTTGCCTTTGAATTATGAAACACGTTCACATCTTTTCTTTCATTACTTATTGGCTATAAAGCTAGGGGCAATGTTATAATGAGACTTCTCGAGGTAATTTGCTTTGTACAAAATTTTGGTTTTTTAGAGGGACAGACAACACAAGGTAAGATTTTATGGAGGTGTTCTATGATGGTTGTAACTTGGTCATTCAGGGTTAAGAGGACCAACGGCATTTCTCAGGAAGGTTATGTCTCCTGGTATGTGGGATAAGGTGGTTTTCCTTGCCCGGTGCTGGAAAGTTTTCAATCTTTAACATACCTGCAGCAAGACTGAAGAAGATATATTTGTTTAATATTTCTTCCACTCATTTAAACGAGGGCAACTTCTTCTTCAACCTATAACGCCCTTCAATAAGTAATGAAAAGCCATTTTATCATCCCCTGTTTGACACCCATTTTTTGAGAAAATATTTTGTAGAAAGTGATTTTTTTTTGGAGAATGTGTAATTAAAAAGTAGAAAAATTTTGGGTTTACGTACAAAATTATTTTATTGGTAGAATATGTGGTTGAAAATGAGTTTGGGAAAAAAAGAGTTCTAAAGAATGGGGCTCAAACAAGAGGCTTAAGAAAATCGTGATAGATACACTCTTGCTCAAGAAATGGTTGATATTAAAGCTACTAGCATTTCTACATCCAAAAGAACATAACTAGTTGTATAAATGTCCAAGTTCTTCACCTTTACAATGTGGTCAAGTGATGGTAATTAATTATCAAAATAAAAATCAGAGAAAAGAAACCAAACATGAGTGTCAAGGAAAAGGTCCTAAGCATAAGAGCCAAGGAAAAGAACCCTGACCTGCATTGAGAAGTTAAAAGTCATGAACTCAATGACAGGTCACAGACCATAGTAAGCTGCACCAACGCCAATTCCAGTAAATCCAGCCTATAACATTCTGAAATGGTTAAAGGAGTAGAGATTTCCAGCTCAATTTAGAAAATTATAGAAAATTACAAAAAAACAACCTCGGTAATGGGTGTATCGAGAACCCTGCCATACTTCTCCAAAAGCCCTTTAGAAATCTAAAAAAATGAAGTCAGCCAAAAACTGATTATTATATTTTTAAAACGACAAAAGTATCTAAATATTTGACATTAAATTGAGGTGACATGGACCAATAACTCGCTTTGTATGCACTCTGATACTCACCAACCTGTATAATGGAGAGAAATAAGCAATCTCATCTAACTCAGAAGACTAAGCTTGTGTTTGAATCTAATTTTGAGGAGAATTGAAATTTTGGAATAATGATTGACGTGATGAAAAGTTTTTGATTTGTGTGTAATATTATTTTATTTGGAGAATGTGTGGTTGAAATGAAGAATGAGAATGAGAAATTAACGGGTGTCAAACGGGGGCTAAATCAACGAATTAAAAAATGGATTTTCACAAAACTAAATTACAACTTCCAGATTACCTCTTCGCCCATTAAAAAGACTTCGCGATCAACGAACATTTCTTCATCAAGAGCTGAATTTAAAGTTTCACGCACTGTCATCTGCAATAAATGGGGGTAAAATGATTATTAGTCAGTTATAACAAAATGTATGTATGTATGTAGTTGATGCTACACACCCAGTGATTCATATTGTACATGTTAAAACACATATACACATGTATAACTGTTTATCACCGCAGACAATTAAAGGTAAGTTGCTGGGATTTAAATTATCCTTGATTTTGTTAATACGAAGTGGGAAGGGCGGGCAAGAGACACATATAGGGATCAATTTGTGAAATACATAGCTAATAGGCAATAACAAACCAAATGAAGTAATTAAGTATAAAAACATCATATAACAAAGATTTCAAGTCATGCTTTGCGATCAACCACACATTTTACAGCATAATCTTTCATCTTTCTTGAGTTTCAACTCCTCCAACAAGGTGGCCCAATCAAACACACAATTACCATGCATTGTTCCAAGGATAATGCTAAGGATCCTCAGCCTTAATTAAAGGCTTTCCATTTGTATTCCAATTAGACCCGTAATTGTAGCTCCATTTTTTATTTGCTTGATTCTTCCCATTAATATTTCCATTCCATTGAGCTCATCTTGGATTAACATCCATCGATCCTCCAACCTCACCATGGCTGCCGAATCAAATCCCACCCTCCTCCCTTTCAACACCATGATCCACATGATAACAATCAAGCTCTCCTCATCAAACTACCTTCTATGGAAAAGCCATTTGTTACCTCTTCTTGAGAGGCAAGAACTGCTCGGTTATGTCGACGGTTGTCTTGAGCAACCTCTACGATTTGACCCACCCGACTCTTAGACACCAAACAGCAAACACTTGGCGTGTAAAATCATTGATCAAATGCTTCTCTGCCTCCTCCTCTCTTCTCTCACGAAAGAGGCCATGGCTGAAGTCGTCGGCCTCTCTACCTCAAGCGAGGTCTGGCTCACCTTGGAGAATACCTCAGCTACCGTTCCAAAGCTCGCGGGATTCACCTCAAAGACGATCTCCAATTGATAAAGTGTGGAACTCGCTCTGTCTCCAAATATGCCCGTGCCTTCAAGGCACTTTGTGATTAGCTACATGCTATTGGACGGCCACTGGTTCCTCTGAGGTCTTGGGGTCAAATTCTCGCCATTCTCCATTGCACAGATGGCGGTCGCCCCTCTCCCCCGCTTCGGTGACCTTGTCTCCAAAGTTGAAAGCTTTGATTTGTTCCAAAAATCTTTTGAATCTCCAAGCCCAGCCAATGCAGCATTTACGGCCACCAATCACAGCTTCAATTGTAAGACCTAGAGGGATCCATCCTCGTGCACTAGTGGCGGCCGCAACAGCAGCCATGGTCACTCCTACAGTAAATTAACGAGTGACTTTCTATTATCCGTTACGTTCATTAATAATTTTATCACTGTTCAGAATTATCTAACAGGAAGAGTGGGGCAACCGATAAATGAGATAGTGGCATATATGTGCTAGAACGCGGAATTCACTTTTATTTCTGTCCAAAAAAAAATCTCTTCATGCTTTATATGATTTATGGCATGCTTGCCTACGACATCTGAATCATTCTGTTATTTCTTTTTTGAATAAAAATGGCCAGCTTCATCTTACTTCTTTATTTCCATCTCCTATGTTACGTAGTACATGTCAAATTAAGAAGAATCGCCGTTTGCCCTATTCTCATAATGACAATTGATCTTCAAAAGTGTTAGAACTTATTCCTTGCGATCTATGGTGGCCATCTCTTGTAAAGTCAAATTCAAGTTTTGCATACTATGTTATGTTTATTGACGATTATTTTCGTTTCACTTGGCTTCACCCATTGAAATTGAAATCCAACTTCTTTAATATTTTTATTTAGTTTCAAAAATTTGTAGAAAATCAACACGGTGGTGCAGAATTCACTAGCAACCAGTTTAAAACACACCTTACTTCCTCCGGCATTCATCATCAAATCTCTTGCCCACATACACCCGCACAAAATGGTCACGCCGAAAGGAACAAGGCTGGCCCTCCTTTTCCATTCTCACATTCCTACTCACTTCTGGGTTGATGCTTTTAGCACTGCGGCTTACATCATCAACTGTTTACCCACTCCGCTTCTCGAAGGTAAGTCACCCTTTGAGCTTCTATATAATTCTTATTGAAACAGAATGGCAGAAGGAGAAAGAAGAAGAAGCAAAGAAGAAGAATAGTGAAAAATGGAGGGAAAATCTTATTCAACTGAAAATCGAATTACATCACTTGTATAAATAATGTTGAGCTACCTTGACAGCTAAAGCATTAACAAACTAATCTAACTAACTAGACTAACAGTTAACAGCTAACTAACCGAATATTCTAATAGTTCTTCTCCCAATTATGAAAATTTTCGTCCATTTCGTTGTTGTGTTTATCTTTGTATACATGATTACATGACACAATTTTTTCCCTCGTAGCGTTCTGTGCATTTTTATGGGTTATAATTCATCTTATAAAGGTTTTCGTTGTCTTGAACCCACCACCTCCAGATTCTATATCACTCGTCATGCCCAATTTGATGAGAACCACTTTCCATTCAAACATACTTCCCAAGCCCAAACCATATCCTCCCTCCCACAGACATGCCCCTGCCTTGCCCCGCCCTCCCCTGCACTACACTACACTACCGACATATTCCTCAATCTGGGTCCACCCCGTGTATTATTTGTATTGATCCAATGGATTGAGTCTTTGCAAGCAACTGATTCTCATACAGGTCTATATCTGTCACACTCGGACTTCATACATGCTTCCCTAGAGCCTATCACTGAGTTGCCTATCATTGATCGCACTCATATTGCTGCCGCTCTATTGGGTTCTCATCCTATGCTCACACGAGCCAAAGTTGGCATCTTCAAAGTGCACCACCTAGTGCATCTCAACATTGTGGGCTCTTATGGCCTTCTCTCCACTCTTCTTGCATCCACTGAGCCTAAAAGATTCAAATCTGCTGCTAAGAATCCTACTTGGCTTGCTGTTATGGATGAAAAAGTTCAAGCCCTGCAAAATAATCGTTCCTGGGTTTTGGTTTATTGACCTGCCAACACCAACATTGTGGGTTCTAAATGGGAGTTTCAGACCAAATATTTATCTCATGGTTCTATTAAGCATCTCAAAGCTCATTTTATTGCTAAGGGCTACACACGGGTATACACTGACACTGTTAGCCTTGTCATCAAGCCTATCACAGTCCGTGTTGTCCTCTCTTGATGTGACCAACAAATGGACTCTTCGTCAACTTGACATAAAAAATGCATTCCTAAATGGCCATCTCACTAAACATGTTTATATGGAGCAGCTCCCTAGATACATTAACTATCGCTTTCCTAATCATTTTGTCAGTTGCAGAAAGCTCTATATGGTTTAAAGCAAGCTCATTGTGCCTGGTTTCAGCGCCTCAGCTCTTTTCTCATTCAACTTGGTTTTTGCTACAGTCGTGCAGATACGTCTCCATTCATTTTTCATAAGCACCCGGACATAATTTATCTACTTCTCTATGATGATGATATCATTATTACAGGAACAATTCTTCTCTTCTTGATAGTTTCACTTGCAAACTCAATTCTAAGTTTACCACTAAAGATTTGGGTCATCTCAATTACTTTCTTGGTCTTGAAGCTATGACCACCTCTAACGACCTCTACATCAGTCAATTGAAATATGCACGGGACATTCTCACACGAGCCCAGCTACTTGACAGCAAATATGTTCACACCCCCATGGTTGTTTCACAGTACCTGTTTGTTGATGGTCCCCTGTTCTCGAATCCTACGCTTTACGGATCTCTTGTTGGTGCTCTCCAATATCTGACCATCACCAGTCCGTATATTGTTCATGCTGTCAATTCCGTCGGTCAGTTTCTCCACTCCCCAACTGAAGACCATTTTCTTGCTGTGAAACGCATTCTTCATTATGTTAAAGGCGCGCTAAACTTTGGCCTCACTTTTCATCCATCCGTTGCTCTTAGTACTTCAGTTGCTTACTCGGATGTAGATTGGGCAGGTTGCCCTGATACTCGCCGCTCTACCTCTGGTTACTCTATTTATCTTAGTAGCAATTTGGTTTCATGAAATACCAAGAAGCAACCTATTATTTATCGCTCCAGTTGTGAATCTGAGTATCGTGCTTTGGTTCTCACTGCCATCGAACTCCTTTGGCTGACACATCTCCTTAATGACCTCAAAGTTTCAATTTCATAGCGGCCACTCCTATTACGTGACAACAACAAGAATGTCACCTTCTTGAGTTCCAATCCGATTTCTGACAAACAGGCCAAGCATGTTGAGCTTGACTACCACTTTCTTTGTGAACTTGTTCTCACTGGCAAGCTTTGCACTCAGTATGTGCCTTCTCATTTGCAAGTTGCCGACATCTTCACCAAAAGTGTGTCAAAACCACTATTTGAACTCTTCCGATCCAAGATTCACGTATGCTCCAATCTGACGCTCAGCTTGATGGGGGTGTCAAGGATAATGCTAAGGATCTTCAGCCTTAATTTAAGGCTTTCCATTTGTATTCCAATTAGACCCGTAATTGTAGCTTCCATTTTTTATTTGCTCGATTCTTCCCATTCATTGTAATCTTTCCATTCCATTGTAATCATACCATATACACATGTAAATATATACCATTATATATATATATATATATATGAAATGAACTCACAACTCAAAAGTATGGTGGTCTTCAAACACTTACACATTGATTCCAAGCTATCAATAAATTTGTGAACAAATGAATGTGCAATTACCTCTTTTGTTGTAGAAGAATAAGCCCGACATGCAATTACTCGAATACCTTGCTCCAACGTCTTCCAATTAAAAATACATAAAAATAAAAATAAAAAATATACAATCTTGAATCTTATATTAAGACATAAGTGGTTAAACAGTATAACAATGTATTTCCACAATTTCAGTTTATTAACAGAAAATAGCATTTACCAGAGCAGGAAAGCTAATGCAGGCCACTCTTTACCTTATAATTCTCAATATATCCTCCTTAGCTTACGAGATATTCCTGATCCACGACAAAAGAACACATTAGACTATTCACATGCACAGAATTGTAATTTTTAAATTCAAAATTTCTTTTCCCAGCTCAAATCTTGTGTCACAATACCCATTGACCAGAAAATTAATTCCCACTCATACACATGTAACCTATACCTATACACGAGTGTTTGTGTATATACCAGCGAAGGAGAAATTCCCAATTAGATGTGTCGAATAAATTTTCAAAATGCATACACATACTATGATTTACACATATATATCGGTGTACCTACCAAACGTTTGTTAGGTGTTGGGTAGGGTAGGGGTAGGATTGGTTCGTTGAAGAAGAGATTTATAGCGTTAGCACTCAACAAATAGAGAGATTGAAGGTACAAATCTTCGGTCTATTTGGCGGCCAGGTCAAGATCCCCACTGACGTACCACACTTCACTGCTATTCGATCCTGACTCTTTCTCACACTACATTTTCAATAGATTGGGGACCCCATCGGTAATTTTTTCTGCAGAGACGGACCGCAAGTTAAAATGATTTTTACTATAGAATATTGCAGAAATGATTCTCTATGTATTTATCTAAGAATGATGCGTGTACATGACATTCCCCCTTGTGTAGGGGAGAATATATGCATCGATGGAAAAGTGGGGAGAAAATCAATTGCGTAAATCATGTTATGTGGAAGATTGTAATCCATAATATAATTCACAATATACCTATAGTAGCTTTGTTTATTTAAATAGCTAATCGATCTTGAAACTTTTAGTTATAGCTCGATATCCAAAAGTGTAAGGGCTTGTCTGGAGAAAATTAAAAGCACATTTCTGACCGTTAGTGGGTCCCACGACTGCCTAAATTGTGTGAATGAAGTCAACAATGGAGGCTACTAACGGTCCACTAATTGCTTAAAATTTGGATTAAAATTGTGACCAGACAAGCCCTAAGTAATTTTGTGGATATTTACCAAAGCAATAAGGTTGTAGTTTATACCTACTCGATATACATATTCAAACACAAATTAAAATAGGAGATCGTTGAACCGTCGATAAAATGATTATCATGTACGTATTGTGAAATTTAGAACGAAATGTCTGGTGTAATTATTTCTAGAGCTTGTAAGGTGATTTGACTCCAAATGTTTACTAGACAAGTAGAATTGGAGAGCTCGAACATACATGTTGAAGAATTCAACCCAACATTATAGTGCTTAACTAGACCTACACTACGAGCACGGTCGAAGTGCATGCAATCAGCTCGATGCCCCCAACACAATTCTTGAAGATGTTGAGCTCAACAACAACGTATAACATTGACATATTCCACATTATAGTGGGGTGTGCTTGACGCTAGAACACATGAAGATTTTTATAATGGTGAAGTAAGAGATTTAGTGTTAAATCTGTACGTCCAATTAATTGAGTAGATGATTATTGTGTGGTGTCCTTACTCTAATGTTTAACGGTCGTTGTTGCATCTTCTTTCTTAGTTATTATTGTATAAGCATTAAATAGAAATGAGTGGTAGATAAATAAATAATATATGTGAAATTTCATTGAAATATATGATGTACAAATTTTGCCTAACCAATGATTAATATATAAACACAATAAACCTAACAGAACAACCAATCAGTATCCATACATTTATTAACACTTGTTTGATTTTAATTATTTGAGAAGTTATTGTTTGAATTTTTTATAATTAAAAAACATGTGAAAACACGAAAAAAATATAAAATATAAATTTTTTTGGAACGTTTGATTAAAATAAGTATAGAGAAAAGTGATAATAAAAAAATCAAAATTCTCGTTCGGGATTCCATACTTTGAGACTTTATGTTCATAATGATGTTATGCTTACCTCTGTACTCTAGAAAAACAAATTTCGATCGAAGTTATATTTGCTCAATTGATACAATCAGCTCATGGAAAAACCTTATATAGGTTCGTTGTACTTTTATCTTCAACCAGAGATTCGACATTCAATGCGGGTCGAAACTTCTAGTTGCTCGGTTGGTTAAATGCTATTAGAGCTCACCCCTCTCTCTCTCTCATTATACAATAGGAAAATGCTCAACTTTACCAAGCCCTTGTTTGAGGTCCATTTTTCAAGAGAATGTATTTTGAAATAATAACAAGTTAGAGAATGTGTGCTTAAAAAATAATTTTTTTTTCTATTTATGTGTAAAATTTTTATAGTAGAATGTACGGTCGAAAATAAATGCCCAAAAAAAATGAATTTTTATAAAAATGAAGCCATAAGCCAAAATCTACACGGTTTTTGTCAAAATAAAGCCTTGCGGTTTCGGGGTTTACATGTAGTTTTGCAAAACACCGATTCTGACGGGGTCCGAACTCCAAACCAAAGAATGGCACTCTCCAACCCCTCTCTCTTATCTTCTTCTCGCTCTGTTTACAGACTCAATCCACTTCTCTTTCCTTACGAACGCAGTCGTTGCATCACTTTTTCCCACTCGCATTTCGTCCGTCTCTCGCGCAGGTTCTTCTCTGCTACTGGTAAGTAAGCAACCTTATGTAAAACTCCAAAAGGACAATTCAAAAGGTTATCTTTTATCGCTCAATATTTTGACCGTTACTGTAACTTCAGTGGCTGCAGCTAATAGTAGTGTATTCACTTCGCCAGAAGTAGCAAAGTCGTTTGATTTTGCAGCTGAAGAACGGATTTATAAATGGTAATTTCATTTTAGGAAGCTAGTTTCGTATTCATGTTAAATTGATTCTTTTTGTTTATGAGCGAATTTCTGACAACACCATAGCACGCGAATTCAGATAGTAAAATCTTCAAAGAGCAATGTAGCATATAAAATTTTGTGGTTTGGCAAGATACGATCAAATATGGGTTTAATCTTTGACCATGGTACCAACAGTGCTTTAGTCTAGCATTCTAATTTACACTGACAAAAATGGTTCTTCCATGTGAAAAGTTCAAGCCTCTGTTTATTATCTGTGAATATGATGTTTTAACGAGCGAATACTATGGATGGATGTTAGGTGGGAGTCTCAAGGGTATTTCAAGCCAAACTATGATGCAGGAAGTGATCCATTTGTAATTTCAATGCCACCGCCTAATGTTACAGGTTCATTGCATATGGGGCATGCTATGTTTGTAACTCTTGAGGTTGGAAAATATTGTTGTTTCTTAACTCATTATTATTATTTAAGTTGAAACTTTTTTGTCTTTTTTGCAACTTTATATATAGCCTCTTCTAATCTCTTTTTCATAGATTATGATTTTAAATCCATCTCAGGGTTGTAAGACATATGTCCATTATGTTTTTGAGTCTCTTTTATGAAAATATATACTTTCATGAAAACTGAAGTCATGTAATGTTTTAAATTCTCCGTGTGCATTGTATAAATAAAGGTTATAATAGGTCTCTGGGATTAGTTTGTAGAAGACAAACTAAGTATCCTTATCGTAAAGCAACGAAGAAAACTTATATCCAATAAAATCTTAGTTCTGTCACGCAAATCTTTTTTCATGAACACTCAATGAATTAATATTTTGTAATCACAGTAACTATCAGTATACCTCTTCCCCTTCTAATCTGTTCGAATAGAACTGCACAATCACTTTAAAGAGCTTCTTTAGATTTGCACAGTATATGCTCCAAACATTCAGGCTTTCATTCTTTAATTTAATTGAACCACTCATTTCTTACTTTATGCACTCTAGTATGGCTACACATCTATGCAAGTATCCTCATTTCTGCAATGCTTATTTATCCTCAATTCACTCAACAACCAGTGAAATTTGATAGTTTAATCCCTCACCTTTTAGGTTTAGATATTTCTGGAATAGTTAAATTTTTTATCTTCAATAGTTTTTGCCCTTGTTTGGGCTCCATTTTAATGAAGTTTTGGGAAAAAAATTATTTTGGAATAGTAATGTTTTTGGTGAATGCGTGGTTAAAAAAGAAGGAAAAATTTTGGGTTTACGTGTAATATAGTTTTACTGAAGAATGTGTGATTGAAAGGAAAAAAGAGAAAAATGCATTAAAATTAAAATGGAGCCCAAACTGGGGCTTTGATAGATCTAAAACATCCATGATCTAAAACACCCACACTTTACCTTCCATTAAATAATTTATCAAATAAATACTCAAATCTTTTTGTGATCTCATCACTATAAACAGAGCCCTTTCAAAGGAGATGGAAGTTTTTCCATGGTTCTTATATGGAGAAAACTTATAGAATATGTACCTTTTCTTGTCTGCCTAGTTATGAATGGTTTGGTCTGACTTTTTTCTTAGATTGATTCCTTTTCTCTTAAATCATCGTTCTAATTACGAATTCAAATCAGGGATTAATTGCAACTAAAAGGAATTTAAATCAAGAGGGTATAATATTAGCAGAAGTTGAATAGTGTATAGAATTTTAAATAGTGATATATCCCTGTTGTTTAAATTCTGTGGTTTACATTTGCAGGATATTATGGTGAGATACCACCGTATGAAGGGAAGACCAACACTTTGGCTTCCTGGAACAGATCATGCTGGTATTGCTACCCAGGTTTTTGCTAGTTCTGAAAGCTAGTAGTTATTGTATGTCTTGAAAGTTGAAACTGGTATATTATAGATAGTAATAACTTCTAGTCAAACTAGTAGAAAATAATCAATGGATCTTGATGAAATTCCAGAATTATCCCCAACTTTATTTGCTGATTCTTGTATTGTTTCTTTAATCTATTTTCGGAATTATGTTAGTGTTTTTCGTTCATTAGCTATTATTTAATCAAATTTCTTGCGTGGTTATAGATTTTACTCTAAATTTGGCACATGAAACCAAATGATATTACTTAATCATGTAATTTGATTGCCTTTATAACATGTATGGTGAAGGACTGATTTGCAAATTACGGTTTTTGGTTATTTAGGAGGATGCCACTTTTATGTAAAACAATTGCAGGGTCCTGTGTTTTTGAACCACAATCCTTGATGCTTTTGCCTCCTTTTAAATGCTTATTGTTTATATTATAGTTGTGATAAATGTGATTTATTCTTTTCACTAGCTTTTGCTGTTATGTTTGGAAGAGCCTATTATTTATTCATTTTTTGGTCTGATCTGAACTTGTCTTTCTCTCAGCTGGTTGTGGAAAGAATGCTCGGGGTGGAAGGAATAAAAAGGGTTGATTTGGGTAGAGAAGAATTTACAAAGAGAGTTTGGGAATGGAAAGAGAAGTATATTTATTCATCCTGCTCCTTCCTCACACTTTTATGCATTTTTCTCTACTATTTACCTCATCCATGCCTCAAATTCTTGACTCTTGTCCCATTTTCTGGCCATTAGCTATGAATTTTATGCAAGACATCTGGCAAGTATCTTTTTGAATCACGTGAAGTGGTTCTTCTATTTGAAAGTATGGTGCAAATTAATTGATTGTTATTCCATCTGATATGATTGCTGTTAATGGAAGTTTTTTAAGAACCTGTTAAAAATGCTTAGAGTTAAATACCAAATATCAGTTTAGAATAAAGAGAAAAAGTCGCAGGCTGAAGAGAGGTAAAGTAGTTCACATTAAGTACCATAATGGAAATCAAAAAATTGTTATTATCATAGAAGAATCGGTTGTTTTTGTCTTCAAATTTCTTGATTCCTTCGAGGGAGGAGGGGTATTATAATGGAAAACTAATCTGGTAAAAAATGGTGCCCCTTTTCTCGAATCTCCATCCAATATCTTTTATTTTTTGTGAATGGGATGCTTATTCAGCCTATTATTTTCAGGTATGGGGGAACCATTACAAATCAAATCAGGAGACTTGGTGCTTCTTGTGATTGGACCCGAGAACATTTTACCCTAGATGCTCAGCTGAGTCGTAAGACAGTTTTTTTTCCATTAAATCTTCTAACATCTATGAGTGCTTGTATAATATTCAAGATTATGTGGAAAATATCAGTGCCTGCTATATTTCATAATATTGTGCCAAGTTTGTCGAGTTATCTAATTTCTATTATTTCTGTTGGGGGGTTGCCTTAATTATTTTCATTTTAACATAGTTATAGGACTTTTGTTCTGCTGGTCAACAGCTAATTGGTTATTATTATTATTATTATTATTATTATTATTATTATTATTATTATTATTATTTTTTAATAATTCGGCTAAGTGAAATTTATTTTATTACATCACACGCTTTAACTTGTTCTTGATTTTATTTTATCCACTTTTGCAGGAGCGGTAGTTGAAGCCTTTGTTAGGCTTCACGAAAAAGGCCTTATCTACCAAGGTATGCACTAATTCTGCTTAATAATTTCATGGGCGCTGAACAGAAATTGTCTAGGCACATTTTACACTTGAGTTTTGAGGAGAAAAATATTTTTAATTTTTCTCATGGAATTATTTGATTATCAAAACTGATCCTCTCAATCCAAATGCATCAAGTGATGGTCCTCATAGAACACTTCTGTCAACTCTTTACTTTTCATGTCTAATGTTAATATGGTTTAAGTTGATACAGGAAGAAAGAGGAACATAAAATTCTCAATAAAGAAATATGTCAATTCTTCTTTCAAATATTTAAATAACAACATAGGTTGTTAACTAGTTTTTTTTTTTTTTTTCCTTTTCCCTTTGGATTTTATGCTGATCCATAGCCACAAACATTTTTTTCTTGATCAAAAGTTTTCACTCAGTGTAGAAAAATAGAGTGAGAAAGTTGCTTTTATAATGACTATTTCAACTGAGTTTTTTTTTTTTTCCCAATGTATTGAAAGTGAAATGATAAAGTAACAAATATTCTATTGCAGGTTCTTACATGGTGAACTGGTCGCCAAATTTGCAGACTGCAGTTTCTGACTTGGTAAGTGAAGTGGAACTAGGTCCCTTTACTTCTGCTGTTTGTGCTTAAATCTTCTCTCTGGAGATTGATTTCTTGTCTTTAGGAAGTAGAATACTCAGAGGAACCTGGTGCTTTATATTATATCAAGTATCGTGTTGCTGGTGGCTCGAGGTATTATCACACATTTTTTTAAACCTTAATTTTAATGAACTTGTAATTGCTGTTGATCATTGAAGTATTTACTTGCAGGATGGTTTCACGTGGTAATGAATTATAATAATATGTTTTTTCCAACCTTATTTTGCTGATTTGTCTAAAGCTTAGCTTATGGCATTATCTCATCTCTTACATCTTGCTATTTCTTTGTTGGTTTCTTTCTTTCATATTCTATTTTTCTTAAGTAGGTTCTCTAAGTGTTCCACCCTCTCGGTTGTGTGAATATCAATCTTCTATTTACTGTATTCTGTTGTTTTTTTTTTTGAAAGGTAATCAAAAATTATATTAATCAAAGTTGATACACAGGATGTGGATCATCAATACAAATCAGAAAGGAAACAACAAAAATTGAGCAGCGCATCTATATAATCTCGAGAGTTAAAGTGCAAAGG
>CAIGRT010125064.1:0-12712 GCA_903798405.1 Fraxinus platypoda | reverse complement strand
TAGAAATTTTTTGTCATCAAACAGCGCATTTGGCCTCTGTTTGTCTACCATTATTTCAAAAAAAATTGTTTGTTACAGTAAGATTCTCCACCACATTCACCCAATAAAATATTCTACACACAAAATAATAAAGTTAATTTACTTTTCAACTACACATTCTCAAAAAAATACTATTCATTACTCTATTTTTCTCCCAATAATCGGAGACAAACACACTCTTGTGGGAAAATGGAAAATATTTTCTATTTTCCATGGAAAAACTATCCAATCAAACATGGCCTTACTTCTTTTTGTTTTCAATGAAACTTAGCCCCTGTTTGGCCCCCATTTTTTTGGGTTAAAATTTTTTAAAATAGTGATTGATGGGAGAATGTGTGGTTGAAAAATTTTAGATTTGTATGTAATATTATATTATTTGATGAATGTATGGTTGAAATAAAATGAGAAAAAATTAATGTAATGGAATTTAATTTAATTTAATGGGGCTCAAATGGGGGCTTAGAACATGATGAGATTAAGTGTGTGTTTGGTAGGGTGAAATTTTTTGTCATCAAACAGCACATTTGGCCTCTATTTGTCTACCATTATTTCAAAAAAATTGTTTGTTACAGTAAGATTCTCCACCACATTCACCCAATAAAATATTCTACACACAAAATAATAAAGTTACTTTACTTTTCAACTACACATTCTCAAAAAAATACTATTCATTACTCTAATTTTCTCCCAATAATAGGAGACAAACACACTCTTGTGGTATTTTCTATTTTCCATGGAAAAACTATCCAATCAAACATGGCCTTACTTCTTTTTGTTTTCAATGAAACTTAGCCCCTGTTTGGCCCCCATTTTTTGGGGTTAAAAATTTTTAGAATAGTGATTGATGGGAGAATGCGTGGTTGAAAAATTTTAGATTTGTGTATAATATTATATTATTTGATGAATGTATGGTTGAAATAAAATGAGAAAAAAATTAATGTAATGAAATTTAATTTAATTTAATGGGGCTCAAACGGGGGCTTAGAACATGATGAGATTAATACTTTAAGAATAGTGCTATTTAGCACTTATGTGACTTGATGTGATAAGCTCAATGAAATGTGTAATTAAATGAGTCATTTAATTATATAGTGCTACATAGATTGATATTTTAATATCAATGGTGCTAAATAACATTATTCATACTTTAAAAATTAAAAAGTGAAAGTCGTTAAAGTTCAAAATAATCATATCGAATTGCATAATGCAAACTTTAATGAACCATTTTTATGTGGATCATGTTACATGTATATAAAAATTGACACATTGGTTTACACTTATGTGGGTTGACATATTTTTATACATTGATCTTGACAACACTTTTTTCGATCAATTGTCAAAGTTGACGTCAATCAAGATGTACACTTTATGTGTACAATTAGTTTAATCCTCTTGACTTTCCAATTTGAGATGGGGTTCACAATAGGGACCTTTGTAAGTTGAAATAATTAGGGATGTTTGAGTTTCCTTAGGGAGTGTTTGAGCCCCATTATTTTTGAAGAATGTGTTTTGGAATAGTAATTAATGGAGAATGTGTGGTTAAAAAGGAAGGAAATTTTTTTTATTTGCGTGTAATATTATTTTAATGAATAATATGTTGTTGAAAAGAAGAGAAAAAAATGTATTTTAAGAAAAATGAGAATCCAGCATCCCCTTATTCAATTAAAGCATTAGATCATGATCACGATCACGTTGTGATAGACAAGGTTCCAATTGGTATTCTGTTAAAGGGTAATGAAACAATCTAGCCCATGTTTGGCCCCCCATTAAAATTATAATTCGTTTTTCTTTCTTCTTATTAACCACACATTCTCCAATGAAATAATATTACACGTAAATCTAAAACTTTTTCTTCTTTTTTCACCACAAATTGTTCAAAAAAATATTATTCCAAAAATTAAAATGGCAAATAATGAGATCCCAAGAGGGGCTAAAGATCGTGAAGATTGAATTTAGCCGCACTTAACTAATTGGTATCTTAGTTGGCTTTGTTTACTCAACAATTCAATTTGATCAAGATAACTAGAAGCCAAGTGGTTGTTTACTTTTAATTATATTTTGCATTAGGCAACTCAACCCTAAATCGAGTTGCATGTCATACCTGTAATTTATTGGTATTTTGACAAATTTAATTGTTTAAATTGAATTTTATATGAGTTTATTGAAACCTAAATATTATTACAAAATGCATGATGTTGGGGGAAAAGAAAATTCCAAGTTGAGGCTATGATGAATAAGAAATAGAGAGAAGCTTGGTCTACCGACGATGGGTGACAAACACCCTGACCGGCCCCCTCACAATTGGGAGGGAGGGGGCACTTTTTTTATTTTTTTTTGGAATTTTTTATTCATGTGGGGCCAGCCATCATGTAAGAGTTTGTTAACTTTTTTGTCAAATTTTTTCTGTACAAGTAGGTTTTTTCACATAGATATCACATTATCATGTGAGAGTTTGTCAACTTTTTGTCAAATAATTTTGTACAAGTAGGATTTTTCTAAGAAATATCATTTTCTTACTAGATTTACCATGTCATAGGATTAGTTTCTCTTGAGGAAACAAAAATTAGCACTAAAATCATTGAAGTTATTGGTTTTGGCTTCTTTCATCTCTCATTCGTCAAATACCCGTTCATTAACGGAATAATGAACTGACAATACACATCCAAATAACTAGAATGATGTAACATGTTCTTTAGCACCATTCAACTTGTTCCCTACATATTCACAATCCTGCTCTTGACAAGATCTGGAAAATTGCGGTGTCTTCAAATGCACAGTATTACTACCTTAACACGACATCAAGACTCGAAAGACAGGCTGATGGACACATACTACCAATTTCAAAATCTTACACCAAATAATTATACACCAATCCCAAAGCTGATCGTTAGATCTCTGAGATATCAAAGCTTGCTTTCCATCGGATATTCTCAATGTTTAACCTCAAAGAGTAGAGGAGACCTCACACTTTATAGCTTGCAATCAGAGAAATTGTAGGTGAGAATGTTCCAAATGAGGCTAAGCATTTACAAGTAGTTCTGCAGTTGATCATGAAACTTGGAATCCTTGTATCCTGCAATTACGACACTATCAACAGAGAAGTATTTATCTGTGAATATGACAAAAGAAATTCCTGTCTCATGATTTATAGGAATCCATATATTGAATATAGAAAGTAGAGCTAAGGAGTAAGCCGGGATTCTTAGTGTATGTTTGATAAAGTTTTTTGTAGATTATAAAAAATGAGTCCTACAGAATGTGTGGATAAAAATAATGTTTGACCATCTTAAAAAAAAAATTCTATTCACCACAACAAACCACTACCATGCCAGTTGGTGGATGTTTTCAGTCAGAAACTTTTGGTAGGTAAAGTATTTTCCTTTCATTTGAGGACTAAAATAAGGCCTTTACGTATTGAGTGACAATTGAATACCATTAAAATTCTTCTAATGTTACCAGTTTGATGATCCAGAGAAGATTGGCAAATGGAAGTATGTGTAACTTTAAAATTGATGGCTCTAAGTTTTCATCTCAAATTGATAGCTCTACTTTTTCATCTACAGTTGCAATATTTCCTTGTGTTTAGCTCTAACTGTGTATCACTTAACCCTTGTTTCAGACCCATTTTTTTAGATTGAAGAATGTATGGTTAAAAGTAGGAAAAAGTTTTAGGTTTACATGCAAAATTATTTTATTGGGAGAATGTGTGGTTAAAATGAGTTTGGGGATTTATGAGTTCTAAAAAATGAGGCTCAAACAGGGGTATAATTATTTTCACGAGGAGAAATTTCACTTGATTGAACAGAGAAGAATAGCCAAACTAACAAAGTACACAGACAGAAGACATCAATTGTGTAGTCTATGAAAAAATTGAAGCTTAACATATAATATTCCAGTTCATTATATTTTTCGAGGCATTTTGAAATTTGAAAATAAAACAACTGATAAGAGGATTAATGCAGCTTAAGTCAGCAAAAATGAACGGTAATCCAGTGAGAAGCCATACAATAACGGCATATACGACAACTTACCACTTGTTTATGTAGTATCCTCATTCCACAAGAAGAGTAAAAAGTCTCTTCTCTTCCTCGATCTGGACAGTAAAGAGAAGCAAAAAGTTATTACAAACAACAATATTTCAAATTTCTGTTTCACATTGCCATAAAAATAACAAATGTCTATGCTTGGATACCTAAGCTGGATCATCTAATTCTGGATGAAAAAGGCATGTTTTACAGAGTGCATGTATTCTGACTCCACAAGTGGAGCAAGTTTCTCTTGTCTCAACCCGGAGGAAACAAGCAAAGCAAACGATGATTATAAAATACCAAATGAGAATATTCCCACTTTACATTTAAATAATTGAATTCATATATCTTGGAATTGGGATACTTGGTATGAGATAGAAAATTCAGGAAGAGGGAGGAACTGTAATAGTATTTAATGACATTAAAGTTGAGGATAAGAAGGTGGCCATTTATGCACATACTGACTTTCATGTGAGCCAGGTTAAAAGGTGGCCATTTATGCACATACTGACTTTCATGTGAGCCAGGTTAAAGAGCTTTTCTAAGGCATTGGGAGTCAAACTAATGGATTGAGTGAAAGACAGAAGCTGCATAGATCAAGTGAAGCTTCAGGTTTGGAAACAAGTGCAGTAGAAAAACACAGTTTTCCTCCACTAGCTTTCCTTTTCCAGGGGCAGGAGTGGTTTTGTTGTTCTTATTTTGCCGACGGGGAAGGGAGAACCAAGAAAGCAAAGCAAATTACCTTTAGTGACTTTTCACAACAGTGGTTATCTAGATGATGCTTCCTATGAGCCACTACAGACTTCCAGATAGGATAACACAAAATCAATTATCTGATTGAACCACGAGAATCTAGGCAGAAGATACAGTTATAACGTCTCCGTTCACCAGTAATTAAGACAGGAGCATTCACCATCCCTGAAATGGTGGAACCTCTTTCCATCTCTGACAATAATCTCTCTAGCCTCTGCTTTAGACATGAACTTGAATGCATTGTGGCAATCCCCACAGATTCGAAGGTTCTTGAAGACTCTAATTGTAGCTCCATGGGGAAGTTTTAGGAGTCCAAAAACTACTGCAAGCTTCTCACTATGAGTGGACAAAGCATATTCTTTTTGCTCAGATTCCATATCATGCAACACATACTTTGTGTCTGGAACATATCCCAATTGCCTGAGCTTTGGTACTAATTCTTTCAGATAATTGTAAACTGCTTGCACCTCAGGATGCACAGTGTCATCAACTAAAAATACATGGACATTGTTTTCAACATCGATCCAACTACAAGCTGGCTCTTTCTTAACCCCTCGATCCCTCATAAATTTCCGTACTCTGGCAACATCATTCCACCGGCCAGCAGTGGCAAACATATTGGCCAAAAGGATATATGTTCCATCATGTTGTGGAATGAGCTCAAAGAGCTGTTCTGCAGCATGGACCCCTAAATCAATGTTTCCATGAAGCCGACAACCAGCAAGTAGAGCTTCCCAAACAGGTGCTCCGGGCTCAAATGGCATAGTCTGTATCACATTTTTTGCTTCTGATAATTTTCCAGCTCGACACAGTAAATCAATTAATCTGGCATAATGATCTTCTCCTGGCTGTATTCCATACTTACCATGCATCGAGTCAAAGTAGTGCCATCCTTGTTCAACTAGACCCGCGTGACTACAAGCAGAGAGAACAGTGAGGAATGTTATCCGATCTGGCAAAATCTCTTCTTTTAACATATCTTCATAAAGTTTTAGTGCTTCGAAACCATGTCCATGCTGCCCAAGGGCGGCTATCATTGCATTCCAAGACACAGAATCCAAACAAGGCATGGTAAGAAACACACAGTGTGCTGCCGCAATGACACCACATCGTGCATACATTGTTATTAAAGAATTTCCAGCAGAGAGGCTTGAATCATAACCCAGCCGGACAAGCTGAGCATGGAGCTGGCGCCCTTGCTCCAGTGCTGCAAGTACAGCACAAGAAGTAATGGCTCCCGCAAATGCATAGTCACAAGGTTCAAGCCCACTTGTTTTCATTTGATTGAAAAGCTTCAATGCTTCTTCTGCAATCCCATATTGTGCATAACCCGATATCATAACAGTCCATGACAACAGACTCTTATTTGGCATCTCATTGAAAAAGGATTTGGCTTCAGTTATCCTTCCTGCACTCACAAATGCTGATAAAATTGCATTCCATGAAACAAGGTCCTTTCCCAAAATGTTATCAAAAATTGTCTTTGCTTGGTCAATCTTACCACATTTCCAATACAATGTAATCAATGCATTATTCACAGACACCGGAAATTCCCTTATAGAGTTTGACTTTGTGCGGATAATATAAGCATGAACCTGCTTACCATGAAGAAAGAATCCAGCATCAGCACAGGCACTGAGCACATTTGTATAGGTAAATTCGTCATGTTTAATCCCCAAAGAATGCATCTTCCTAAACATTTCAAAAACTTGAGACACAAAGCCCTTGTGCGAATACCCAGAAATCATTGCATTCCACGCAACCACAAGTTTCTCCTCCATCCCATCGAAAACTTGCTGAGCTGCCTCAAGATCATCATTCTTCACATACCCTGTGATGATTGTTGTCCATGACAACTCGTCTTTCAGAGGCATCTCATTAAATAACTTTCTTGCTGAACTCAATAGCAAAGAAGAAGACGCCAATGGTGAGGAAGCACACTTTACATAAACTGATATGAGAGCATTCACCACTGAAGTAAGCCACAAGGTTCCTGACTTAGCAACAACAGAATGAAATTGCTGGCAGTGCTTTTCGTGATCAGCTATAAGTGCCAAAGCACCAAGTACACTCGTGTAAGTAAAATTATCGGGCTCAAAACCCTTTCGCCTCATTTCATTAAATATATGAATAGCAGCGTGCCCGTCATTGTTATGCGAATAGCCAGTTATCATGGCATTGAAACAGACAGTATCACGAATTCTTAATGGCGTTTTATCAAATATATCACGTGCAAACTTGGGGTCTCCAGAAGCAGAGTAAGCAGAAATCAAAGTGGTTCTCGCAACAACATCTGGTTGGGGAATTTTATCGAACAGCCGTTTCGCGTGGGTGAAGTTGAAAGATTTGCAATAGAAATCAATTAGACGGTTGAGGATGTGGCCTTGTGGCTTGAATCCAAAAGTGATCATGTGGGCATGAATGGCCGGGGCGAGAGAGTAGGAGGCGGAGCCATGCTGGAAGCAAAGTTGAAGCTGCGCTGCATAGAAGTTTGCCACAGCGTGGTAGTCTGGTGATTGGCCGAGGTTCTGAGAAGGGTGTAAATATCTGGCAGCTGCGGTGGCGGTGGCGGCATTTTTCATGTCGGCAATGATGAGAAAAAATTATAGCATTCTGGACACTGGATTGTCCAGTTTGCCGGGAGTTCAAAGCTGGGAGCAAATTGCTCTATTCCATATGCATGTATTTTAAAGAAATGGGGACAATTGTGCATTTGTCCCTGAACTTGTAGATCCTTTCTTTTTCTCTCCTTCGAAATTGGTGCCTTACACTTGTCCCTAATATTTTTCTCAATTGACTTATTTATTTCTCAAGTTGAATTTCAAAAAGCTTATTTCAGATTTTAAGTTTATCAAAGTTTTATTTTAATCATATATTATTGAACCCAAAACTTTTATCTATATTTGAACTACAATTTTTTATGTGACCCATCAAACTTATTATTTGAAAAAACTTTGTCATACGTGGATTATATATACGACTCCTATTATAGGTTGAGACTTAACAGTGATACCAGAGTTCCAAAGAGCACAATTAGACGCGAAATTTAATTTCATCATCTAGTCACGCTTTATATTTTTTTTATATCTAAATTTCGTCCAGGTTCATATAAGCTCTTAAAATTAAGCTTGAAATTTGACATTATTGCCTAGTCATGTTTTACATTTTTAAAACATAGATTGATACTAATTTTTCTTGATTTTTAAATTTAAAAAATTATTAGAATATGTACAAAGTGTAATTTCAAATTTTATATATTTGTTCAAAGCATGATCTTGATATGTGCTCTTCTTGGCGCAACTAGAATGTACATAGCTTACTTTTAAAATAAGTTGATTCATTTATTAATATTTATAGTAAATTACTACTGTAGAAACACTTTTTTTAGTTTTTTTAAAAACAAGAGAAACCTTCCCTTAGAGTAAAAGTAAACATAGGAATTCCATTTTACACTTTAACCATTGCGTCAAATTTGAAACCTTGTCTGTTTGTTTTCTTATTATTAATTTTAATGGTTTATTGGGACAAATGATGCCTAATGCTTGGCTACGTTGTTTTAGCAGGACTATCATTGTTAACTTGGCATTTTGGCCCTAGTATTGGACAATTGAGAACAACGCGCCCATTTTACAATAAAAGTGGACAGTAAGTGACGGTAAGTTCTACTTTAACGAATAAAGGTGGAAACAAGAATCAAAATGTCAAGTTGAGAATGATAGGTCTTGAAAATGCAAGATACCCAAACAGTAGAGACCATTTGCATCAATTAACCTTAACTGAGAAAGTTGTTTTTAGCTTATAAACTTTATTTCCTTTCCTTATTGACATGTCAAAAATTTCTGTCAAATTAACTGTTGAATTTTCAGAAAAATAATAAAATTGATCAAAATTTTGCGGAAAAGAAAAGAAAATTCTAAAGATGTCATTTTTGCATTTCATAATTATTTACAAAAAAAAATAAAAAATCTAGAGCCTCGTGAATTCTTTAATTTAACGGCCACACACTGACACACATAACATAGGCGTCATAGCCATGTCCCTCCTCCTCCCACCACCGTGGCTCTTCCATTCCAACTCCGCCGGCCAGAATCTGTTAACTGTTCATGCCACCCGCTCCTTTTACCGTTCTAAAGCTTCATGGCAAGAGGTATATATGGATTTTGTCGACACTTATCTACTATTGTACATCTTTGGGTATTATAGGCTCTTAGTTTATCCAACAAATGTTGTTTTGAAGGTTGCTGGTGTTTTGGTTTTCTCGGCAATTCCATTCACGGCGGTGAAAGCTATCGCCAATAGTCCTCTTGGGGAGGCGTTACAGAGGCGAATGGAAGAGAAGAAGCAGTTTTATCAGGAGAATTCTTCAAAGTTTAAGGCACTTGCGGACAAGGCCAGAATGGATAGGTGATATAACTTATTACGCATTCACAGTTGTGCCTATTTCTTCCATCGCCTATATTATGAGTAATCGTTGACATGTCATAATAGAATTTTAGTGGGGAAAGATACTAAAATTGTCTACTTTGCCAAATTTGTATGATTATGTACTTCCTCTGAGATAAGACAAAGATTGTACTATGTAATTAGCAAGATTTGTTTGTACATGTGCATCTGAATTAATTAACATCTTATTGGTAATATTTTCAATTTTTTATTATCCATACATTATCTGTACCGAGCTTTGTCCAACTTCAGTCAATGAATATGTCTAATGATTAGTAATTTGGCTTTACAGCATGTGGTATGGAGAGGATCGTCCTCGCTGGCTTGGTCCAATCTCATACGAATATCCTACCTATCTCACCGGCGAACTACCTGGAGACTATGGTTTTGATGTTGCAGGTCTGAGCAAGGATCCAATAGCCTTGCAAAAGCTTTTTAAGTGAGTATGCCTAGCAATATTTGCACAAATCTGTTGTGTGATTACTAATGTTAGAGTTTAGATGGTCATTTAGTTAGTTTTTCACTAAGAGTTAGTAAATTTCTAGATACCGTTGTCTTCTTTTAGCTAAACATTTATATCAACATTTGACCATTAGCTTCATAGATGCATAGCAAAGAAGGTGGCTTCTGTATCCTTTCCAATCGGAATAAATAAATGATTGAATAATACGATTATTGTGCATAGCATGTCTTCCAACTCCTACTAAATCATGGATAAGAAGCCTTTCAAAAGGAAATTAAAGCAACATATTTTGATGATTTTACATGGGAACAAGCAGAAAGAAGATCCCTTTCACAAAGAAGGCATCCTAGTCTTGGTTTACAAAGTAATTATTATTTAAATCTCTGTTATTTTGCAGTTTTGAAGTACTGCATGCCAGGTGGGCTATGCTTGCTGCCCTTGGAGCTTTAATTCCAGAATTATTAGACCTAACAGGAACCTTTCATTTTGTGGAACCTGTTTGGTGGCGAGTGGGCTACTCAAAGCTCAGGGTTAGCATTTTTCATTTTTTGTATCTACATGAGTTAGACATCGTTACTTCCGCTTTCCTTCTTGGCCAACAATTTTTTTGACCAATTCTTTCATTAGAATTGGTGTAATTAACCATGTATCAGACTTAGCTTGAGCCTTGTTCTTTTTCCATGTTTATTATTGTCCAAAAGTCACATATTTATTCGCGATGAAGTTTTGATAAGCTAATATGCAGTGATAGCTTACATTGGGGCCCAAACTAGAGCCTGACATTGTTCGTGTTTCACACAATTTTAAACAGAGAAGAAATGTCCTTCAGTTCATTATGCAGGGGGCCTGTAGTACATATCAAAACTTTTCTATGTAATTGGTGTCCATAAGGAGTTATAGTTAGGGTTCTTTTCTTGAGTGGTTGCCTTTTTAAACATATGGAGTCCGGAAAAAGGTTAGGTCTAAATGATTTTACTGGGATAAATTCTTTTAAAGGTTCTGTTTTTAGTGGATTCATTGTCTACCATGGACTTAGCTCTCGAAGAGGAGATGCACATAACTCTGTTTTCTTGCTTTACTAGTTTTGAGTTTAGTCTATGTTCTTTCTTATAAAATGATGTTTTTAGTTAACATAAGATGCCTTTTAAATTCCTACCTCAAACATTGGTGTTTTTAGAGGGAAAATAAGTTATCTTTAACGTATATTTTATATTAACAGGACTTATTAGCAACAGCTCAAGAGTCAGGCATGAGAATCCTTATTGGAGAATCAAGTGTTTTTTGGTTTACTCTATTTTTGGGCTAGGCAATTATCTTCACCTACGTAGTTTTAAAATCTGAGGATGAGAACCCTGGCTACGGAGAATCGACGAGTGTATTTTCGTATATGGTTTGGAAACATATGGATGAATGATGTCGTAAAGGAGTGTCGGATCATGTAATAGAATAGTAAAGAGGGTAGTGGAAGAATTTTCTACAACAGACCTTCGGAAGATAAAGAAAGAAATATATACTAAGGCTGTCCTGGACGACTTGACTAGGAAAATAAGATGAAAGGACCCAAAAGACAGCCAGGGAGAGGATGCACAAATCCCCCTAATATAGGTTTTTAAGGAAAAATGCTTATATATTATCCTTTGCTACAAGGTCAACTTGTGCCTTTTCCTGAATTCTTTCCAAAATTTGAACAGTATGGTATGTGTTGGGGAGAAAGTGGCGCACCACCTCAAAATAGGCTTCTTGTTCACTTGCTAAAGTCAAGTGCCACACGCTATATAAAGTGACCCTAACACAGAATGTTTTTGATTGATAAAACCTCGTGATGGTAAGTTTAGAAAGCTGAAAAGAACAGAAAAAGATTTTTTAACTTTGACTACTAAATGCCAGAATCTAGGTAAAATACAATTTTAACAATTTAAAGATCAATTTAAGAATATTCAACTCTAAGCACTCAATTATGTATCCTTGATGCAAAATCAAGGAACGAGGTGTCTATGCTCAGATGCACCATGTTCACCATGTGAAAACAAGGCAAGATGAAATAAATAATTGGTAATTCTGGCATGCCTAAATCGACAAAATGCATTTATTTCAATTTATTAATAAAGACGTGTTTTTCTGGGAAAGAAAAATGTGGTATTGTTATTCCTCGTAAATAATTTTATGATTTATGTGGTTCACTTGAATTTCTGGATCTTCCTTTTTTTTTTTTTTGGTAAGATATGTTTTCTTCTATCTGTTTGCTCACCAGGGTGATACATTGGACTATCTTGGCATCCCTGGTCTCCATGTGGCTGGAAGTCAAGGAGTGGTTATCATAGCCATATGCCAAGCCCTTCTAATGGTATTCTCATACTCTCTTAGAATACATTTGTTGTTCATCATTTTAAGTTTATCTTTGAGAATGATAATTGTCACTGATGCGATATGACTGCCTCCTGTTAAAGTGGTCTGAATGGTTGGATTATATTTTTGACACCTCCATCCACATTCATGATATTAATTGGCATATTGGATTACTGTGTATCATGACTATAGCCCAGCTTGAGCCGCACATGTTGGGATGTGACAATTACCCAGTGTAATTCTCAATATATATATATATATATAAATACATTGAATAATAATTTGTTCTTCCTATAATTGTTCTAAGCGTTGCTAATGTCCCTAGTACATCATACAAATAAACATTTATAATTACAAGCCTTTATTAGACATGGGAGAAAGTAAAAAGATATTCTATTCTATCCAAATCACTCACATTCAAGTGTAAGTAGCAGAAGACAAAAGGCTCAATTTTCATCTTTCTGTGCCCATGCCACAATATTTTGCCATGTTCCGTTAGGCTCAGTCTTCTGTCTTCCTCGTGCTTTCCTATATCAATCAGTCCTCCTTTATGTCCCCTACTTAAGAGAACTTATTTTTATCACTACTTCCATGTAGCCTGACCGTTTGAAAACCCGCAAGTGAACGGGGTCGTGATCAA
>CAIGRT010125054.1:0-19170 GCA_903798405.1 Fraxinus platypoda | reverse complement strand
TTTTTTTTTTTTTTATCTCAAAGAAATTAACTTATGCTGCTCAATCTAACTCTAAAGCATTGTCTAGAACCCAAACCTAATTTGATTCCCTTGTTTTGCATGGGTATAACTAGGACTAGCATTCACAGGCTCCAGTCCTGTCTCAAAAAGCGCCCAATATCTTTTCTGGACAAATACATGGTTTTGATTTTGATCATTACAGTGGGTGCGGAACTCAATTTTACGCTCAGAGAAATGTTGATTTCTGGCGCATGTGCCTCATCATATCTGCCAACAACTGCCAAATTCACTTCCTAATTGACAACATCCACAGTAGTAAATCACAGAAACAACTCAAGTTTGGTTCTGCCTGGCTGAAACCACTTTAAAACTTACTCCTTTTCATATCACCACATGTTGCAGTCTGTACCAAAGAAAGCACCACCATTGCCATTCCTTCGTATAACCACATTTGCTACCTTTACCTCCATTCAGGGGTGGATGCAAAAGTTTAAAGTTATGGGGCACAATCGAACTTACAAAGAAGTTAGGAGAAATTTTACAATCGAAAATTTACGTTCAAAAAAATCATACCCCGTGTAATTTTGCATCTGCAAATTTACATGGGATATGACTTTTTTTAAAGAAAATTCGAGTTAGACGTCTTTCTTTAAGACTCACGTTTAAAGCAGTTTTAACTATTTTCGATATCTGTTTGGATTTTTCGATATGCCTATAATGTAGTTCTCGAAATAAGATTTGAGATGACATAATTAATTTGTAGATTCGATTAGCGTACGATCGTCAGAGAATTTTTAAAGTTAGTATGTTATCGAAATTTTAAAAATATTAATTTTGAATGGCCTACTTTGACAAGTCGTAACATTTGCTACGATTGATCGTTTCATACGCCATTAACGACATAGAAAACTAGACTATGAGCACTTCGAAATGGTATTAAAAATGCAATATTTCGATTTTGTTTCATATCCCATAATGACTTCGAAAATTGAAGCAAAAATATAGAAAATTTAATGGGGAAAAAAAAAAGGAGCAGGCCGAAGCCCTACCTCTATTAGAAGCTCTCTTTGGCCGAAGCACCCTCCCCATCCGAAGCTCTCTTTTAGGTTGAAGCACTTGTTGTCTTTTAAGGAATCCGCAGGCAATATTTAACAATGATTGATGTAACGTTTATTTCAATGAATGTCAGGAGTGTCAGTCTAGGATGTAGGGCGGTTGACCCACCCACTGTCAATGTATTAAATGTATGGCAGACAAGTGATGTGAGGTTTCGACCTGGAAGATGATGCCACGTGGTTCTAATCTAACTGCTACCACATCGGCCAGAACTCTATATATAAGCAACTCTTATAATTCATTTAAGGATAATGCAACTCTTTACACTTGAGACCACACTCAATCTTCTCTCTTGCTTGTTCAATATTTATTTGCTTGAGTTTAGATTATTTCCATTTTGGTTGAGTTATTTGTGATTGTTTGTTTGTATGCAATCATCGTAAATCATATTGGTGGTGTTCGAACATTTTTGTCTCGTGTAGTAAAGCATCTCCCACGTCCATAAACACCACCCTTCTCCATCCGGATCTCTGGTCAAAACGTGCCGAAATTTGCTTGCGTGAACGCGAGTGAGCCCGGCATCTATTATCCACGTGACCATCACTAAAAAGGCGGTCAACAAAAAGTACTGAGGAGGAAAGAGGTATAAGTTCCATCATATTTCTAGCATTTCCTAGGAAAAATGCTTTCAGTGGATGTTGTCTTGTGAATGTAAGAGTCGGTGCTTTCACCGGCACTGATTAGCTATTTTTAGACAACATTTGCATTTCTTTTCCTTTCATCATACACAAGGTATCATAATGATGTGGAACTTGAGTACATTGGACTGAATAAGTTACATGGTTATTGTACTGTTGAAACTACTAGAGTTCTTATTTTCTAATTGTCATCGTTTTTACAGTTGAAGTTATTATCTCAAAACCATATTCTAAGACGGTAGATTATAACAAAGAGCAATTTTCCTCTGGAAGTTGGGTTCACATCACTCAAATATTGCATCCAAGGAACATCTTTTGCTGCTGTTATTCTCTCGTGTGCTGCCATAATTCAGTGTGTTCCAGTTTTAGCACCACAAAATGCAGAACAGAATTTGCAAGCTACAGGAATCTTGAGCCAACAAATGCAGAAATTAAATTAGATGTCCTGCTGATAGTTGGACTCTATGTACTTTTGTGTTATTCATATTACAAACCTTACTAGAACATTTTTTTTATTTGAAGCTCGTGATTTTGTTTATTGTCGCGGAAGCTTGCTCCAAGGGTCGTCAGAACGTGTGTTTCGGACTCAAATTCACGTTACCTTTCCCTACAAACAACCAATCCAAACGGTTCCAACCAACAACCAATATATTCACCTCAATTGTTCCTCAATCTCACGCACAAAGGATAAAATAATAGTGATGATTTATAGCCACAAAAGCAAGAAGAAAAACAACGAAAGGAAGCAAGAAACGAGACCAAAAATCAAAGGGAAGCCACATGTTTTTTTCTTTCACACAGGCTGCCGATTTCTCTCTTCTTCACACATGGTTTCTTTCTTCTTTTCTCACACAAATCACCCACACAACGGTTAGGGCAAATACACCATATATATAAGCTAGATTAGGTTTTAGTTGGACCAATAAAAGAAGTTAAATGAACCAAGATTTAAAGTCGTCCAAGAGGTAATATATAGGGACCATGAGCAACATTAATTGTTTAAGTTACTTCCAACGGCTCACGTTATTTTCGGGTTGAGCCTTTAGACTTGGTTGTTGGTAACAATTTAATCCAACGTTTACATCATAGCTTGAGATTCATTGGGTATCAAAACCTAACATTTATGATGCAGCAACTACGGGGAAATAGTTCAGTTTTTTATGTACTTTCTTGAATTGTAATTTGGTGGTCGCGCTCAAGCCGAAGCATGCATCTGCCAGCATCACGTGGTGACATGTCAATGATGACATGGTGACAAGTGGCAATTTGTTCATGTGTGATGATGTGGCAAAAAACATACACGTGGCACATGTATAACACTCCAACAGTCCTACTGTGTCACCAAAGAGACAATTGATAGGTAGTTATGTGTGGATGTGAATGCAAATGTGTGTTCACACTGGTTGATTGTGGAAATTGAATGCCAATGGAAGGGTGACTAGTAGGGTGACACAATACTAAGGATTAGATGAGATGAAAAGTTGAACATTGGAGAGAAACGGATATCTTTGAAAGGTTGCTAACTTGATCTAAACAAATATTATCCAAGTATTTAGATCGAATCCTACTAAAAAGACGTGACGTTTCATAAGAGACATTAAACACCACTTACTAGACCCATTCAAAAATCAAACACAAAATTAATAATTTAGAAATCAGTCTCTTCAAATAAGTTAGGTAGACCAGTGATAATCTTTACAAGATATGAGTGAAATTTGAACGGCCAGTAACGTATCTATTCATTGTGGAATGTTGACAACATCAATCATTGAAATGAGAGTTTGAAGATTCAAAGAAATATAAAAATCTATTGTTGAATTGTGACGAGATATGTATATAAAGAAATGTTCAATATGAAGCCAACAGTTTTCTCCACCCACATCTAGAAGGAATATGACCCCAACACCCACCCCTTGTCAAGGAAATTCACATGAAATTCCACCATGGTCCTACCTTGGGTATTTTCTAGGAAATGAAAAGAAAAAATAAGTCCAAAAGTGTGTGTGTGTGTGTTGCTTTTTTGTACTAGTCTATTTCTGTCTTTATTACTTTCTCTATCATATGTGAAATACATTGTGTTATGAACTTTCCCTTTTTCTCATAATAAAAAGTAACATGATGATTTTGTTACAATTTTCTTCTCATTTCATGTGAACAAATATTCGCTACACAATATTTATGTGGTGATGTCTATATTTAGTGGACGAACTTTAAGTTTCTTGCTAGTGAAAGACGAAACTTTAAAAAAAATTATGTACAACTAAAGGCACATTATACTCTATGTAGAATCAGTTTCTTTGTTTTGTCAAAATATGTAGCAAGTTTACACCTGTTTTGTTCTTAATTTATCCTTTCTGAGGAATTCTTCCTAATTAGAAAAAAAATTAAATAAAGGACCTCCCAATTCCTATATAAAAGGCTCATTTCATTCATCAGATATATATAATTGTCACAGTATATTTTGAAATTTATGGTTGAGTTCAGTTTTATTCAAGCTTGAATGACTTAAACATCATAGACTCTTCCACCATTGTACAAGTCAATTCTTTCAATGATCGAATAGATTAACGGATGTTTTCCATCTTGCTGAAAGTTGAGGTCAGAATTTTATTATTTTTAGGTTGTTGAAACGGTATCACGTTACTTTTTTGTATCAATATTATGGTATATGTAATATCAATCGGATAATTAATCATTTTATTTTCAAATCTTCAATATATAATCTTTAGATTCTATTAAATTAGTTGTTGATTTTTCTAGTCGAATCCATCTTCTCAATCATCATAACACAATCTTTGTGGTTGGGGCTTGTTTCATTACACACCAACTTATGGGGTGGGTTGGGGTATGGTTCTAATTTCTTGACATCAGCCAATGACTTCAATTTGTTCCTTCTCTCTCCTAATTGGGAAATAACGCGGTTAAGCCAAATAACGCGGAATTGAAGCTTCTTCCTATCCTTTTCCTTCAATTCTTGACTTATTTTCATTCAATTATAATTATAAATTCATAGAAACTTCTTCTCTCATTATTCCAATTTTATGACATGACATGAAGTTTTTTTTAACACAAACCCAAGTTAGTTACACAAAACGTTAACGTGTGAAATTTCTATAAAATAAACTATATTTAGATTCGTGATAAAAAAAAACTTTTTTATTTTTTTTCATGATTTATATATGTGTAAAGTCCTATAGAAAATGTATGCGTGGATGTTATTTTTTTCATTAAAAGTATAGTTATATTCCAAATATTTCATTTGCCGCACTTATTTTTCTGATCTTTTAATATTGTTCATTTGACCAAAAATGTATGCGTGGATGTGTTATTCCGAAAAATTGATTATCTTTATTAAAAAAAACTAAATAATGAGGGTTCTACTTATATTGAAAATTTCTCTCTTGGATAATTTTAACCAAACATCACGGGTGATTGTCTGTGACTATTTAACATATAATAGATACTTTTTGTCAGATGAGATTAATTCACGCATAATGTTAAAAATTGAGAATGTGTACAAAAGTATTAATTGATAGGTGGCTTGATGGTGTGGTGGGCAAATGGCCATTTGATATGGTCAGCAATAGGATTTACAATCTATTGATGTCATGGCCCCCATATGATTAACTGAATATATATATTTCCAAATTCCTTTTCCCATTCAAAAAAAAGAAACCCCACTTTTCCAAGACTTCTTTATATTTCCATCTATTTACTCGCTACTTCATCACTAAGAATCCCCTTTTTCCTCAGTTACAAAAAGTTCCATTATCTCCTTCCTATTTCCTCTTTTTATCTTCTGCAGTTAGTGGCGATTTTATTTAACGGAATTCATTTTACCCTCGAAAAACGTTTAGTTTTCTGTTTCTTGATCAGTCTCAGAATATATATATATATATATATATGATCAAAAGAATATAACTGCAAATTTTCTTTAAGATTTTTCCAATGGAAAAAGTTGGTACTTGGGACACAAAGATTGTCATCAGTGAGCTAACACAAGGTAGAGACCTTGCAAATGAGCTGAAAAACCAACTTCAGCCCGCAAAATCGCGCGAGGCATGTGGATATTTGGTGGAGAAAATACTTTCGTCTTATAATAATGCATTGTCAGTGCTCAACTGCATGGCTTTTCTTGAAAATCCTTCACAAATTAATGGCCTGTTGGGATCTACTAGCCCAAGAAGCAGTGAGGGCTCTGATCTTATCGACTCTAAACATCGTGTCATCAAGAAAAGGTAAATCTTAGATAGTTTTCGTCCTTTTTTTCATAGTAAAGAATTCATTTCAAAGTAAATTAATTCATTTGGTGGAATTTTTTTTTATGGATTGATTTACAGAAAGACATTAGCAAAATGGAGTGAGCAAGTGAGAGTTTGCTGTGGAACAGGACTAGAAGGCCCTCTTGATGATGGATATAATTGGAGAAAATATGGGCAGAAAGATATTTTAGGGGCTAAATTTCCAAGGTGAGGCATTCTTCATTTTATGACGTTAATACTGCAATTAACTTTTTGCCGCAAATATAGAAACAATAAAGCATGTTTGATATGCAGTATTTGATAGATTTCCTTAGTGCTACCTAGTATTGTACCATCTAACTTATCAAAAGAACGACCAAGGTTCAAGAGTTAGACAGGTTTAATGGGACTTTAAGGCTGTGAAAGTTTTATAAAACTGATGAAGTTAATTTTTTCTTCTTACATCTCAATTAAATGTCCAATGGACTCTTAATAATATTGTACTGCATCTTATCTTGGACATGTCCTGTTTTCACGTGGTTAAGAAACCTACGTGGCATATTTGGTACATGGTACTACGTGCGACTGAACATACAATAGTAATCCTGCCTATTGCTAAACAGTCCACCTCGCCAAACAAACCAGTAGGTCTAGTATTCTAATGGGATTTTACTGCTGAGAAGGTGAATTGAAGATGATGAAACCAATTTCTGACATGTCTTTCTTCTTACTTCTCAATTATAATACATCGTACTAGGACTTATCTTGTTGCTGCTTTGTGGTCCCATTGACCTCATCGTTTTCACAGGAAAAAAATTGCTCTTTTTTTGTGTCTAATGTTGAGTTTTTTTGCAATTACTTACAGGGCTTATTACAGATGTACGCATCGAAACACACAAGGATGTTTGGCAATAAAACAGGTTCAAAGAACAGATGAAGACACTTCGATTTTTGAGGTCACGTATAGAGGAAGACACAGTTGCATTCAAGAAAGGCTAAAACAGAAAGAAAAATCTTTAATATTAAAGAAAGAAGAAGAAGACATTCAAAGACATGAAGCTCCACAAAATATGATCATTCTTAAAAATGAAACTCAAGAATTGGATACAAAGGAAGAAATTTTCCCTTCCTTTGAATTGTTTTCAGAGCCTATAAAGGAAAGCAATTTCTCAGCAAGTTATTCACCTCCATTTTTTTCTCCAACTACATCCAAGTCATATTTCTCGAGGATGAACGATTTCGAGATTCATCACAATTTTCAAACTTCAGAATCGGATTTCAGTGAGATAATTTCGAATCCAGCATCTGTCACTAACTCCCCCTTGGGAGATTTGGATTTTTCAATTGATCCGGTGGATTTCGACCCTAAATTTCTTGACTCCATAGAATATTTCTAGTTTCTGAATGCTAGTAATATATGATCCAGGGTGATATTTAGTAGTTTCTTATTGGCATGTGAAATTTTTTACTCTCCTTAAGTTGCTAGTCAAGAGAATTTTCCTTGTGTATGTTTTGATTATGAGTTAAATTAGTTTTCATGAATCAGTATTGTTGATTTTTCCCAGATTTTGAATAGAGCACTCACATGGGGTGGGGCCCCCATGTGAGTTTAATATTGAAAAAATCAACCACCCACCCCCCCTATTGTGTGTGAGTCTGTACAAACTCTGTACAAATGAGTCTGTACAAATAACATCACTCTACATATATTTGAGCTGATTCATGCTTTTCTCTATAATAAAGTGATCCTTTCAACTGTACTGAAAGTTGTGATCCAAATTTGAACTTTTCTTGATCAAATTCGTAAAGAATTTCCCTGCAAATTGTTTTAAGATTTTCCAATGGATAATTCTTGGGACAGAATGGCCGTCATTAGTGAGCTCACACAAGGTAGAGACCTTGCAAATGAGCCCACGAGGCCTGTGGACTTTCGGGGAGGGTAGAAGGCCCTCTTGATGATAGATATAATTGGAGAAACGAAAAATGTTTGGTACACAGTATTAAATAATGAGAAAATTACATAAAACCATTCTTTTTAAAATTACAATTCAAAAATAAGGGGATGAAGTTTAAATTTCAAAATTCAGGTGGTAATTATATTTNAGACCTAAATCATGGGCTAAGAATGAAATTAGAAAATTACCTAAAACCCTTCTTTTTAAGTTTACAATTCAATAATAAGGTGATAAAGTTTATCTTTCAAAATTCAGGTTGTAATTATATTTTATAATTATAATTATTAAAAAATTTAATATTAATATTACAATTCATCAAAGTAACCCAATTCGTCCTAAACCCTAATCATTTTTCCATATCTTTTCTCTCTACCCTCTCACTTCTCACTCCCTTCTCTCATATGTCTTCCCCTTCTCTCTCAACAATAATGGCGCCGCCCTGCACACCGGCGCCACCACCGGTCCTAAACCCTCTCACTTCTCTCTCAACAATAGTGGCGTCGCCCTGCGCAGCGGCTTCACCACCGGAAGACCACCACCGGTGTCGTGGCTCGACGCTCAATACGCCACCATAGCCTCCTCGTCTCCGGCTACTGTACCTGATTTTGTGTGCATCCACTTGTTGTCAATTTCGAGAGAGAAGATTACAACTGTGATGTTTAATGACCTTGGGAATTGGCTGACATTCGGGTGTGCAAAGCTTGGGCAGCTGCTTGTTTGGGAGTGGAAATCTGAGAGTTATATATTGAAGCAGCAAGGGCATTATTTTGATGTAAGCTCCATTGCGTATTCGCCAGATTCACAGTTTTTGGCCACCGGAGCAGATGAGAATAAAATCAAGCCCCTTCATTTACCGGTGCTTCCGCGCACGGTAGCTTGCTACGAGACGTCGCTCGCAGTAGCCAGTGGACCCTGTGAGTTGTGTTGCGTGAGCGCCGCATCGCTACACGCAGTGCAACATACAATCTATTTTCTTCATTTGTATTTGTGTGGTGCGATATGATTTCTTTATCATCTCTTCTATGTTCTACTCATTTGTTTAGTGTGGTTGTGATGGTTGTGGCGTGGTAGAGATGAAGGGGATGGTGGATTTGAGGAGGTGGCTATGATGACTTTTGATACAGGAGGTTGTAGTGGTGCAATGGTTGTGGCCACGACGGTAGGTTTGAGGATTTTTTTTGGATGGTTGTGGTATGGTGGAGATGTGGATTTACGGAGGAGGATGTGGTGGTAATTGTTGCTGTGGCAGTGATTTTGTGGTGATTTTTGTGCTGATTGGTTGGTGGTGGATTTATGGTGCTTCCCGTGATGATGACAGATAAATCAGTCTTAAATGCATTTAGTTTTCGTGCTGGGACTCGAGATTTATGGATATGAAACAGTTTCAGATGCATTTTAAGAACAATTTACTTTGAGCAGTTTTTGTAATCTTTTTTTTTTTCGCTTGGATTGGATGACACTTGTGCGCCCGATGTGCATTTGTTGATCAAGTAAAATTTATTTAACGTGAGATTCTTAATACTAACTTAAATTTCTGGTGATCTTATTGAATGCATTCCAAATGCACCGGTGTCTCTACTTAGAAGTTTCCGTAGTCACGACAAAACATTCATCAATTGAGATTCATCATCAATTTTTCTTTTCAAGATTACAACTAAAAAATAAACGGATAAATTTTATAACTTGTGACCAAATATGTGTTTATTATGACTGGTTGTGACCAATTGTGATTGGTTGTGACCCATTGTGACTTGTTAAATGTGTTAATTGTGACCGATTGTGACCTGATCACATATGGTCACAATTAAGATTCAATTGGTCACAATTAGTCACGTTGAATACAAATTTGGTCACAATTAGTCACATTGAATACAATTTTGGTTACAATTAGTCACAATGAATACAAATTTGGCCACATTTGAAAATTTTCTCAAATGGGGGTAGGAACGAGTGTAATCTCCAATTTTTAATTTTTCAAAATTTTTTGAGAGGTGAAGGTAGAGGTGAGGGTGTGGGGTATGTGAATCCATGGGGTAGGAGTGTGATTTACAGTTTTTAATTTTCTGAAATTTTTTTAGAGGGTGGGATGGGTGGGGGTGGCATGGGGGTGAGTGGGGTGGATCGGGGGGGTTTGATTTTCTGTTTTTAATTTCTGGACATTTTTTGGGTGGGGTGGGGTGGGGTGGGGTGGGGTGGGGACAATTAATTTTAATTAATTATATATTATTCTTGCAAAAATATGAAATATTCTACATTTAGTTTGAAGTCCAGCCGTCATTTTTGACTTTGCCTCACATGTGGGGCCCCAGTTTTCTCATTTTAATGATGTGGAAAATGTGCACTAAATAAAGTAATAAATTATTAATTAAAATTAACATTTGATTTTTGAAATAAGTTACCAAGTTTGGTAATTTTGAAATGTAATTTTGAAATGTAGGAACCATGTATTGTTCCCTTAAATAATTTCATTTGTACTACCTAGTATTGTAGTGTCTACCTTACCGTACGGATGAGCAACTCGCACACAGCAACTCGCCGTCAGCGTGAAAAAAGAGAAATTTGGGCTTTCTTCTCCGACCAAAAAAATAGGACTACTGCTCGATGGACGACTTCTCGCAATGGGGCTCCTACACACAGACCATAGTAAATCTCTATTTCATTTTCCTTTAATTTTTCTGGTAATGGAGTAGATTGATTTCAACCTACACAAATTTTTGACTGTATTCAACAATCGAAAACAAAATTGATTAACGAACCCATTGTTGTGTTCCAGAGCTTCACAACTCCGGTAACCGATCCGGTGCACGTTGACACTCCTAGCCATCGTTTCGGCAAGAAGACAGACACGCGCAAGTGTGCAAGGTAGGATCCCCTGGAACACCATATTTTCATCAGAGTTGCAGAGCATGTAACTGCCAAAGGACATCGTCGGGAAAAGTATTTCTCGACTACTGGCTGGGAGCGCATCCGGGACTTGTTCAACCGGCAAGCTGGGAAGGATTGGACAATCGCCCAGTTGAAGAACCACTGGGGGTTATGCGAACAGACCACAAGTTGTTGTTCGAGTTGCTCAGAAGCACCGGGATTCAATACGATCTGAGCAACGGGGGAATAATTGAAACGCCGGACTGGTGGTGGGAGCAGAAATTGAAGGTAATTTTCACTGACTAAACTCACAGCTCTAGCATGCCTGCTCTATGTATACATATTTATGTTCAGTAGTATTAATGTTGTGTGGATTTCAAAAACTTTTTCAGTTAACCTTTACTTCCGAGCATATATAGTTTAAAAAGGTTGGAGAATGTCGATAGATCCAAAGCCTGTTCTAAAAATCTTTCATCTCACTCTCAATTCGTTATGTATTTTTCATCATGGTGATATTAACTACAACATAAGGACTTCCTATTAGCAATGTGCAAGTCCATAGTTCGTGCCTGCAACTACTGGATTCTGTTGAATGAAATTTTTCTCTGTACATTTTCATACAAACAGGCGTTTTTGGTCCATGCTATATGCAGTTGCTGATACGGTCTTTCTTCTGTAGGAGAACCCGAAGTATGGCAAATTCAAAGACAACGATAACAGAGAGATTTACCACACTTACAGCAAATTGTTTGGTGGCAGTCGGGATGCCATGAAGTACGTTTTAACACCGATAAAACTTTGCCAACGCGGTCTTGATCTCAGCTCAGACAGCGATGCAAAGGACCGTAATGACACGATGCCAATCAACACAGAGACAACGTACTCGAGCGACGGGCCTCAGGAGAGGGTGAATCATTCGTCTATGAATATTTCCCTCTCCCGAAGTGGAGAGAATCGTAAGGGTAAGCAATCAAAGGAAAAGGGAAAGAAGAAGAAGTTTGGAGCGAGGAAGGGAGGTTTCCGAGTCGGTTAACAACTTGGCCTCTGCGTCAAGGGAATTTACTTCTGTCATTCGATCAAGAGACAAGGGCGTGATGACAATTTCGGAGTCTCGGAGTGCGTGCAGGACTTGCTTTCGACGGGCCTCGTATAGAGTGGTGACGAGCTTTATTTGTTTGCTGTGTGGTTCTTCCGTGACACCGAAAACCGTATTGCGTACAGTGCCTTTGAAACACCTAAACTTAGGTTCACCTAGGTTGAGTATTGCTTCAAACGCGACAAGGATGCAAACCTAGTGAAACAGCCGAGGGCGAGACTCAAACTGTGATTCCCTTTTCCGGTCAGATGTGTTTTTTAGGTCACTTATGTGTTCTGTTGTCTTATGTGTTGTTGAACGATCAGTTTTATGATTACGTTGTTGTATGATTTGAATTTTGACAGTTCCGTTATTTAAGTTTATCCCACGTGTTTTAATTCATATTATGTAGGTTAGATTTGAATTTGATTTTCCATCCTTGTCAACTACTATGACCATGTGTTGGAGCAGAGAGTATAAACATGTGTTGGAAGCAAAGAATATATTCCCAAGTAGAGCAGATAATATATTCCCTCATCTCCCCTGCCTTCTCTTTCAACATCAAGCACCAATGTAGTACTTGACTATGTGTGTATGTCAAGAATTGGAACAGTATTTGTATGTGTATTAAAGGTCGTAGGAGTCAGGAATAGGGGGTAGTTGTGAGCTATCACAGAATTCCCCATCTGTAAGCAATTAGTTCCCCAACTTCTACTTCTTGAAGGGAAGGTAAGGTAAGAAATCCACCAAACTTGTTCTCTATTTTTTCCAATTATGTGGTAATAAATATGCAAGCAATTAGTTGATACTTTTAATTTCTGTGAAGGACGTATTTAAGTAAGTATGTTTTCTTGTACAAACTTGAACTTGTATATGTCTTGGACTTGGAAACAGGCGCATTTGTGTATATGTAAACTTCCTTTTCATTACAATAAATTAGTTGAATTAGTGAAAATTAGTTGAATATATTTTCTCAGCCACAGTTGAATTAGTAAAAATTACTGTAAACCAATGCTAGTGTCATCAGTTTTTTAATTACAATAAATTAGTTCTAAAAACCACTAAACAAAAGTAGTAAAAACAAATTTTATTTTTTTAGGTGGGAAAATCAATTCTGCCTTTCTGTACTGCTTTTTTTTTAGCAATGGAAACAAATTTTATAACCAAGTGTAAAAAAAATTTCAACTTTCATAGACAATTTCGATGCAAACGAAGGCCAAACGAACATTAAACTTTGATAAAAAAAATGATTTTTTAGGAAACATTTTTTTTCTTTTTTTTTAACTTTTTGGCAGTGAAAACAATTTTTATAACCAAGTGTGGAAAAAATTATCACTTTAATGGACAATTTTGATGCAAACGAAGGCCAAACGAACATAAAATTTAAAAATTTTCCGGGTGCAAAATTATACCAACCAAACGGACCCTAATATGTTTCATGTTTCGTTCTTGTACATGAGTGACAACAACGCTGAAAGTACGTCATTCGACACAGAATCCAGCCTCGTTTCCATGTCCGATTCGGAACAGGGGTCGGACAACAATGAACGGCAACAGCTCGACGATGATGTAAGGGCCTGTCTAGAACATGTTACAATTGCTGAACGCCTTGTACGCGAATATCTTTCAACTAACAATGGACCTCGGTACCTCTTTCCTACATCACGCAGCGGTCATATATTTATGTTACAGAATATGCACGTGTATCCGCAAACGTGTCATCAGGAGTTCCGAATGTATCCCCCAATGTTCATGCACTTTACGCATACTCTTCGAGATCAGTATGGCTTAACATGCAGTGCAAACGTTGACATTTACGAACAAGTTGGAATGTTTCTGTGCATTTTAGCGCACGGGAATGGATACCGACAAATACAAACACTATTCGGGCATTCTTTGCAGACAATATCGAAGTACTTCAGGCAGGTGCTACGAGTCGTCGTCGCGCTAGGCGCCGATATTATTAAACCAGATCCCAATTACAACGAGGGGGCGAATCACCATCTCCCAGATTATACCAGATACCCACTCTTTCAGGTTAGTATGTGGTCATAAATAAACTATAAACGATTACCGAATCGAGTAGTCCAGGAGAATTGTCTGTCATATTTGAGACGAACTCATGTTGCAGGATTGTATTGGCACGATTGACGGCACGCATGTTCGGGCGATGTTGCCACGGCGTGAAAGGGTGGACTTCATTGGCAGGAAAGGTTTCCCAACGTAAAATGTGCTAGCGGTTTGTGATTTCAACTTGTGCTTCACGTTCGTAATGCCAGGGGCACCAGGGACCGCGCACGACAGTCGAATTTTGGCTCGATGTGTCCATAGCCCTGATGTGAATTTCCCGGAACCAGGAAATGGGAAATACTACTTAGTGGACTCGGGTTTTGCACATCGTCCGGGATACATGGCGCCGTACAAAGGATCTGATGTAAGGTATCACTTTCAAGAATTTCAGAACAACATTGGAGGTCGACGGAGATTCCGAAATACACGTGAGCGGTTCAATTTTCATCACTCATCGTGCCGTAATGTCATTGAGCGGACATTTGGTGTTTGGAAGAAGTGGAAAATCCTAGATCGAATGCCTAGCTACTCATTCAAAACGCAAACCTTCGTTGTCGTGGCAACAATGGTCGTGCATAATTTTTTGAGACGACACAGCAGAGTCAATGAAGGTTTTCGCATCGTGGAGGAAGACGACGACGAGGAAGTTGAGGTCGATCTTCCAGACGAGGCAGACGAAATTGCGGCCGAGGAGGACGCGATTGGGGACGAGGACGTACCGTGGCAACAACTACGTGATTATATAGCTCAAGCCCTTCATTAGGTATCAGAATAATGGTCGTGATCGGTTAGGTATTATTATTAGCTGCCATGGATTTTTATGTATTAGAATATTTTTGTTACGTGTCTTAAAATCGGTTTTTAAAATCGGTTTTTAAGCCCCCATTAAAATCGATTTTTAATGTGTCTGAACGTGGTAGTTGAGGAAAAATGCCCACAATGTTATGAGGGCATTACTGTCATTTTCGTAACATCAAAAGAAGGTTTTCTGCCATATTTATGAGTCTTGCATGCAAACCGTACGTGTACTCTCTGAATGGTATGACACATGGGCCCCTCAATTGTTTCAAAAGTTGACAAATAATGGCAAAAAATGTAATGAAATGCAAACTAATGGGGCCAAACAGGGGCTGAATAAACTCATACTTTTCCCTATAATTTCTCTGGTTCTCTACCCTTTCCTCTCTCTCTCTCTCTCTCTCTCCCCCATGTATTCTCAAGTCTCAGTCTTGTTCGTTGCATCATATGTCACAGCAATGGGACTTTAAGGCTGAGAAGGTGTTTTAATGCTGAAGTTAATTTAGACATGTCCTGTCTTCTTACATCTTATTTTAATATACAATCGAATCTTAAAAACATTGTACTGGAAATTATCTACTTGCTGCTTTGTGGCCCCTTCGATGAAATTTGTTTGGACATGCTAACCGAGTTAAGGAAATTGCGAGGCATATATGGTACCTAGAACTATATATGACTGAATTATACAGTACCGTACAGTCCACCTCACTAAACGAACCAACAGGTCTTATAATCTAATGGGACTTTACAGCTGAGAAGGTGAACTAAAGATGATGAAGCCAATTCCGACATTTCTGTCTTCATACATCTGAATTATTATTCAACATAACCCTAAAAACATTGTACTAGGACTTATCTAGTTGCTGCTATGTGGCCCCTCAGATTTCGTCGTTTCCACAGTGGAAGATTGCTCTCTTTTGTGTATAATGTCGAGTTATTTTGCAATTACTTACCGCGTGTAACGTCCCGAAAATTTTATAGAATAAAATTTATTTGTTCTATATACTATATATTAATATATTGAAAAGTTGAAGGCTTAAAGTAAAGTATATTTTAAATTCTTTTTATTTTGACCAAATAATTTAGCTTGCTTGGAGAGAGAAAACTGGTGGCTTTCTTTGTGTTTTGGTCTCCATCTCGTGTTTCTTTCATTGTTTTTTTCGTGCCTTGTGGCCTACAAATTATTATCATTATCTTGTCCTTTGTGAGTGAGATTGAAGAGCAATCGAGGTGAATATATTGGTAGTGGGTTGTAGTCGTTTGGATTGGTTGTTTGGTAGAGAAAGATAATGTGAAACTGATCCCGAAAAATATCGTTTTGACGACTCTTGGAGCAAACATCCGCGACAAAGACCAAAGTACTAATGCATTTAAATTTAGTCTAAATGCCTAATCTTTGATCTTTCTTGAAATTGGCTCTTAAGCTCTCGTCTTGAATGCTTGAAAGATGTGATTTCGATTTTGACCTTCTTTGTTGTAACGCCCTGAAAATTTTAAAAAATATAATTTATTTGTTCTATATGCTATATATTTATATTTTGGAAAGTTGAAGGATTAAAGTAAAATGTATTTTAAATTCTTTTTATTTTGACCAAATAATTAGATTTTGATAGAGAGAAAATAAGTATATCGATATTGGACTCTTTTTGTAGCTCGTAATTAATTAGAAGTATTCAACACGAGAAAAAAGTTATTTTGAATTAGACTACATCAAGTTAAATCCGATTAAAAGAATAATAGGTTAATAGAGTTTGTGGGACCTTGCAATATTAATTGAGTAAAATTATTTTCCTCTTTTAATTCCTACCACTTGATTTTTATTTGATATGAAAATAATAGTGTAGTACAATACAATTATTATTTTTTAAAACCAAGTCCATGTTGACCATGTATCCTATTTTAAAATGAAAAATTTAATTATATAATTGGTAATTAATTAAACTTCGTATATGATTTAAATTTTTATGATAGCCACTTGTGAGATGATAAATGTTGATTTTGATAATGATAATCTTTTTTTTTTTTTTTGTGTGATTTTGATAAAGTTTAATTGTAATCTTAATTTGATAAAATTTAATAGTAATCATAATTCTATTATTTTAAATAATTTCTTATCTAAAGTTCTTATATTACACCGTTTTTCAATTTTAGTTACATATAAGCTCAACTGAGAATTTTAACTATAAATACTGTAAGAATTCAACTATAAATACTGCATGAATTCTCATTATTTCACCACAAAAACTAAAGAGAGCCATGATAGAGAGAGAAGGAAAGGAAAAAGTATAGAAAAATAATTTGAGAACTTTTACGTACAAGATTTTATTCTTTTCAACATTTCAAAATCAAGGTAAGATACTCATGTGCAAGTGGTTTGTTTCCTTATACTTTTATATTCAGTAATTTATGCATGAATTATCAGTGGACCTTCGAATTTTTTATTAAGAGATACGAAATCCTTGAGGAATTTAAGATGACCTAATATGGGTAATGTCGTTTGATCACCGATATATTTCATAAGAGAAAAGTGGTATGAAGTGTTTATTTTATTGTTATATAATTGTTTATGGAAACTGCACGTTACTGAAAATTTTTAAACACTCATTCTTACAGAAATTTTACATGTTAGTTTGGGTCGAATTTAATTTGTTGTAGAATGGTAATGCGAGCTATCAAGGGAATCGGAGGAAAAATATGCATTAAGTTTTTTCCTTTTTTTTTCTGGCTTCAATTTATTAGTTAATCTAATTCGTTCAAAGACATGTTATTTAATTAGATAAATGATTATATTATTTTCTTAAAAATACAATTTTCATATTTAGTTTAAATTTATGGATATTCCAGTTATTTTACTTCTCGTTCTGCATTTAACGTAAAGAGAAGTTTTTGTCAATACATTAAACTTTATGAAAATTTGGGGTGTTATACTGCGTGTGTTACAGATGTACACATCAAAACAGACAAGGATATTTCGGCAACAAGAGATGCACTATATGTACAGATAAAAAAACACCAGAATTTATACAGATACACACATAGGGGTGGGTCCCATTTTTTTTAAAAAAAATATTTAACTCACATGGGGCCCACCCCATGTGAGTATTCTGTATAAATTCTGGTAAATGATTTTCTGTACATTCAGAAAATTTCCGGCAACAAAAGAGGTTCAAAGAACAGATGAAGGTAGTTAGATTTTCGAGGTCACATATAGAGGATGACATAGTTTTATTCTAGAAAGGCTAAAACAGGAGAAAGAAAATTCCCTAATATTAAAGAAAGAAGACATGAAGCTCAACAAAAGATGATCTTTCTTGAAAATGAAACTCAAGAATTGGACTGTGGATGAAGTTTTCCCTTCCTTTTCCTCAGCAAGTTATTCGCCTCTGTTTTTATTTCCAACGACGTATGAGTCATATTTCTCAAGGATGAACAATTTCGAGATTCATCACAATTTGCAAACTTTAAAGTTTTCGTCATTATTTCAACGTTTCATTGCGGAAATCATCCTTTTTACCATTTTTAACGTAAAATGACCAATATACCCTTCTATTTAAATAAAACAAAAAAAAGAGAGAAGAAAAATAAAGAACAAATTAAAATCTTACTCCTGAACTTTTTTAAAAAGTGCAAATGAATCCAAATAAATATAATTTTGCTCTCTAATTTTGGGGCGATTTTTGCCCCTCTAGCCGCCGTTTATGGAGCCAAATTCCGGCAAGCTCCGGCCACCTAAACTACCGGAAAATGGTACCTGTGGAAAGCCCTTAACCTCATCTTCAATTCCATACCAATATTTCCCTGTAACTCCAAGTATTCCGGCCAGCACAAAGTTTCAAAGTTTGCTGCCTGAAAATTTGAAAAACGCCGATTTCGTGCCTTCCGACCACCATATCGGCAGGAGCTCATCACTGACCAACCCCCCACCTCTGGATGACCCTACTCATGCAATCAATTGTAACCAAACACCAAGTTTAGATGCTGAATTTAACCCAAAACTTCTCCCTGTTGCGACGCACTCGACACCGCCTGAGGAGAAGTCAGTTTCCGGTGCCGTCTGGACAAACGGAGGTCGTGGACTACATGGGCTAGGTTCGCCTTCAACTGGCACACCTAGCCCACCCTTGGGTCTCCCCTAATTTGGCTTTAATCAACCGGAATTTGGATCTGAAATGCTCGTAGGCGAGAAATCGACGTTTTTCAGATTTTTAGGCAACAAATTTTGAAGCTTTGTGCCAGCCGGAATACTTGGAGTTACAGGGAGATATTGGTATGGAATTGAAGAGGAGGTTAATGGCTTTCCACAGGTACCATTTTCCGGTGATTTAGGTGGTCGGAGCTTGCCGGAATTTGGCTCCATAAACGACGGCTAGAGGGGCAAAAATCGCTGCAAAATTAGAGAGCAAAATTATATT